>JASCZI010151051.1:34447-55378 GCA_036250425.1 Stylosanthes scabra | reverse complement strand
GGAGCAACAATCATCTGAACAAGTTAATTACATGGGCAATGCTCCAAGACAGCCCAACTTTGATCCTCACTCAAAAACATACAATCCTGGTTGGAGGCATCATCCGCATTTTGGATGGGGAGGACAAGGGAATCAGTTCCAGCAAGGGAATCATTTCCAACAAGGAAATCAATTCCAACAAAGAAGTCAACTCAATCAAGGCCTAAGGCAGTTCAATAATAATTTCCAGCAACCGAATCCTTCTTTTGTGCAATCAAATACTTCAAAGCAACCCTCCGAGTTGGAATTAGCCATTCAAAAGCTCACACTTTCCACCACTACGTTTATTGATGGGACAAACAATTTCATGAATGAGATTAAGGCCACATTGAAGAATCAAGAAGCCTCAATCAGAAATTTGGAAGTCCAAGTGGGCCAAATAGCAAAGCAACTGACTGAGAGATCACCCAACACTTTTCCTAGCAACACAATTACAAATCCAAAGGAAATGACGATAGCCAATAAGAAGAAGAGAGCGACGTAGAAGACGAAGTCAAACATGTCGAAGCCGATGATCAGGCTGATAAACCCTTCTTCATTGCGACCCTCTTTAACAACAAAAAGAGTTAAGGAAGAGATACCTGCTAAGTGTGAAGATCCTGGCCCATGCCTGGTAACTTGTAAGATCAAGCACGCTGTAGTGCGTGAGTGCTTGTGTGATCCTGGAACCAGTAGTAGTGTGATGCCATATTGCCTCTACAAATTCTTGGGACTTGGACCACTCAAGAAAACTGAAGAGATCTTTACCAACGCTGTCTAGTGGGAATTTCAGAAGATGTGAAGGTCAGGAGGATAGGAGGATTGATAATCCCTGCGGACTTCCACGTAATCAAACCAGGAAAAACGGACAATGGGAGTACACCACAAGTACTCCTAGGAAAACCTTTCCTAAAATCATGAGGATTCAAGCTGAACTATCATGACGAGATCTTTACCTTCGAGGTAGGAAACACAATAGAAATCTTCCACTTCGACGATTCCTCAAAGCCTGAAAAGAAGGGCCTTCACCAGCTGAAAACCAATACGAAGAAGAAAAAGGAAAAGAGGATGGCAAAGAAAAGGAGGAAGCGCAAAGAAGAAGAAGCTGATAAGAAAAATTGGCAGCTCAAGATTCATACAGCCAAAAGTAAAAAGGATAAGAAGAAGAAGGCGCTGTCAACCCTGGAAAAGAGGAAAGGGGTAAGGAAAATAGAAGGATTAAACCCCGAAAAGAAGAAGATAGAAGGGGAAAAGATAAAAAGAAATCGAAAGAAGAAGAAGAGAGATAAAGCTGAAGAGGAAAAGGATGAAGCACGAATCAGATGCTCCAGCCTCAGCGAATTGTTCAGGAAACTCAAGGGACTGAAGAGATGTCTTCGCCAGAAGAAAGGAACTGACGCTCACTTGGTGAAGAACAACTCTAAGTGGAGGTGATGCCAGCTAACACCGACACGTCCAACTTAAGGACGTTAAACAAAAGTGCTAGGTGGGAGACAACCCACCGTGGTAGCATCCTTCTAACCTTAATCTCTGTCTAATTTATTGCACATTAGCTTGATTAATTACAATAACTGTTAAGGTATAATTGGACTAGGTTTAAGGTTTGTACATACTAAAAAAAAAGAAAGGGAAGAGGGTGTGATGCGTGCGCACCACCACACCCCCATGCGCACGCAACAATCTCTCAGACGAGGGAATTCACAAAGTCATACTGATGCGTACGCATTCACTCTATGCGTATGCATCCGAATGCTGACAGCGATAAAAAAGAGAGGAGTCCATAAAAGGACCACATTCTCACTCACTTTCACACACGCACTCTCATACATTTTTTCTTTCTCTCTTCATTCTCCCATTTCAAGTAAGATTCTCTCTTCTCTTCCATCATTGAATGCTTCCTTCCTCTTGCTTCCAATCATTTCTTTCTTCTAATTATTCTCCATGTTAATGATGTCATATGATGATTCTTGCCTAATAGTAGTAGTAGTAGCCATTAGTTTTAATTAATTAGTATTCATGCTTAGTAGATATTAGGAGTAACTAGTTGTGAATAAATGTATAGTTATTGATTTGGTAAAAATAGGTTAGTGACAAAAATGATCTCTTGTCTGCTTATATGCTTATTTCCATGTTGATAGAAATTGATAAATGCTAAGAACACCATATGCTCTATTTTTTAATGATGAAATGCATGGTAGCTAACATGTATTTTGGCATAAAGATATCTCCTTTTGGTGTGAATTGCATCTTTTATAGGTTTTAGATAATACTTTTGATTAATTATAACATGGATGCATACATGAACATATTATCAAAAGTGCATATCAAAGGACCTTACTATACTGGAATGCCTGGTTTGAACACTTATTGCAGATGGTGCGCACAAGGTCTGCCTCTGTGGCCAAGGGAAAGGCTAATCTGTGTCAACCTCCTACGCGAGCCTCACCCAGACTCGCGGCATTGTGTTCAAACACAGCCGTGCAGAGACCAACCCCAACACCAGACGTTCCAGTGAAAGAAGCAGTCACGTCAACTCTTCCGCCAAAGAAACAACAAAACTTTAGAATGGCGGGAGAAAGCTCCTCCAAAAGGGACACTAGGACTCCATGTAGGCGGTTCCGCAGACTAGCTGCACTATACAGTGTCACTAAACCAGTGTCGGAAGAAAATGTGGTCATCGAGATAAGCGATGAGTCATGCAGAAAGAGGACACTGATCTGGAGCAAAATGAAGCAGCGCCAGTGGTGGAAGTTGGAGGTGGAGTGAACCTCCCTAAGAATGATGTGCATGACGCACTCTGGGCAATGCTAGATGCCGAGTCAGACAATGAAGCTGAAGAGATGCCCAGAGAATGGGACCTCGACAACACACTTCTGAACTAGGGCAGAAATGAGCCAGACGTGGGCCCTGCTGGACCTGACCAAGGACCACCTCCAGCAGAAATCTAGGAAGGATATCACTCTCCCCTTCCACAGAGGACCGTGCAATTTTCAAGTGTGGGGAGGGGGTGGATATCAGTGGCAAGCGGCATGGAAATAAAAAGGGGTCATCATTTCTCAACTCTTTGACCTACACTTTATCTAATCTTAAACTATATCGTAGTTGTTTTGTATATATTTGCTTAACTGCTTATCCATCATAACTCTCTCTTGACTGTGAATGCAAATAGTATGCTATTTATATTCTGTGTATTCATATGATTTAAGGCCTTCTTTGTTTTAGCCCACTAACCAAATAAAGCCTTACCCTGTACATTTATCCTTTGCACCCGAACTTTGAGCCTTGTATCCCTTTTGTTCTTATAATGGCCAAACATCAAGCCTCAAAAAGCGAAAAACCAGTGCACAACCCTACTTGATCTTCTGATTAATCCTAGATTTAGCAGGGTGATTTTAATTTTTGAGAGAAGAAAAGAAAGGGAATCAAGAAGAACCATTCGTGTGAAGGATGAAAAGAAGGGATAACTCTAAAAGAAAGATCAAAGGTATTTGGAGGGCACATGCATGCACTGAAGCGCTGAAAATAAGGGCACTCGCACAAACATCAAGAGGGACGGCAAGGGGATGAAAATTTCAAAAGAAGAAAAGCTCCGAAAAAGAACCCTTGCCATCCTCGAGCAGCAAAGCTGCAAAAGAACAAAAATGAATGCGAGTGCTGTGCAACAAAAAGAAGGAGTGCATGTCATGAAAACAAAAATGGGGAAGCGGGAATAGAGTGAAGAACATCAGGATAGGTGTCTTGGATTAATCAGAATGTTCAAACTTATAGCGCACCTTTCCCAAATTAATACTTCCGAACCTTCACCCTAGCCCCGTTACAAGCCCAGAAAGACCTTTCTGATGATTACACAGATATACACAGCAGTATGGATTGACGAGATGAAAGACAAGTCAAGAAAAGCAGGAATTGGATGGGAACTGAGAGCTTTTTAACCTGATACACTGAGTGATGAGCGTAAACACGATCAGGTAAGGTTCTTATTCCTTGATTCTGTGCTTGGTGAACCTTTGCACTGTGTGAAATCAATTATATCTTGAGCTTAAACGATTCGGTTGGGTTAGTACTTGCTGCAGTACTCTCCGCCCACTCTTTGCACAGTTTTTTATTTCCTTCTATGTATGCATACTTATTCCTTCATAGCATTGGTGTTTTCTCCTCTATATTTGATTTAATTGGGCATGAGGACATGCCAAGATTTAAGTGTGGGGATGTGATGAAACCCGTTTCGACGAATAATTTCACTGCATAAATTGATTAATTATCACCTCTTCACTACTGAAACACTAGCAAAATAGGTCTAATTGCTCTCAGTAGTTCCTTAGGGCTGTAATCGTAATTATCTGCTATTTCGGCCAACATTTACCATGTTTTGAACTGTTTCCCGTTCCGCACGATGCCTTGATGTATGCGCTTAAGTGTTTCAGGATTTAACAAGCAAAGTTCGGAGCGGAAGTGGCCGGAGAGAGCAAAAGGAACGAAAGGAACGCAATAAAACCTAGAAGGCCATTGCTGGACCAGATGCGTACGCAACAGTAAAGCCATGCGTGTTGCGTACGCATCTGGACATGGGAGGCACGCCCAAAAGGCTGTTTCGGCACAGATGCGTACGCAAGGGCTTCTATGCGTACGCATCGGTGGTTTTCAGCATTTATAAATAGAGGAGCCTTTCACCATTTCAAGGAAGCCCACTTCAATATTTAGCTTAGTTTTTTAAGGTTCCATTTTAGGTTTTCTTATCCATTCACTAGCCAGACTTTTTTATTTTTATTACTTGTTTGTTTATATTACTGTTACCCTGTCGAACTTCATTTTTAATCAAATTACTTTACCGTTATTCTGTCCGTTTATTTTCCTGCAAATTACGATTTTCATACTGTTATGCTGCCGATTTATTTTCATGCTTTTATGATTTCCGCAACTAGTGAGTAGAGTCCTATAGTGTCTCGGCTGTGAGGTGAAATGTGCAAATGACCGGAGCTGCAAGTCCTCAACGGATCAGAGGGGAAAGGAACGGGTTAAGCCCGTAATGCTATCCGTAGACACCCTCCTAGTGGCAGTTCCTTACAGTACGTGGTTCACCACGGTGATAACAGGCACAAGTGCTTGGGGACCTGGTGACAACAGGTTTGACCCGGTGACAGCGGGGACCCTTTAGAGTTTGTCAGCCCTGGATTATTAGATCATGGACTCCATATACAACTGAGAGAAGCGCAAGAGGTCCTGGTGACAGCAGGATTGTACCAGTGACACCGGGTACTCTTGGGAGTCGTGAGCTGAGTCGTTTACTCCGATGAAACACCTGCACCTTTGTGAGTTGAACTGGTATTGTGGGTTCGTTGCCTCACAGCTAGTTATTCAAGGATGTGCAAATGTTCCTCCTAGGGTGTGTATAATCGATCCGGGACATAGCAGCAATGATAGCGATGCACAGTATTTCAACTCACGGCCGGGATACTCTCTTTAATTATCAGAACATTTACCGCTTTTTTACTGCTTTCAATTGCCTTCAACTGCCTTCAAACTGCAAACTGCTTTCAAACAAACTCAACTGCAACCAACCCCAATCAAAAATAAACTTTCCCTTTCGCTTCCTGAGCAGAACGACCCGAGTCCCATACTCGGTATTTAGGTTGCACCCTGTGACACCTCTTTTTAAAACGTCCCGACAGGGCGAAGGAAAGGGCTTTCAACGACAGCCCTGTCCCGAGCCCGTCAATTAGTCTTTGGGTCGTCGGACTAGAAAATACTGTAGAAAACAAAAAAAAAACTAATTAATTACTCAAAAAAATTCCTTAAACACGAAAGAAATTAAGTAAGACCCTCACCACCCATAATACTATATCCATTTTATCGCGAAAGTCAGATTGAGAAAAAAAGAGTAAAAATTTTATTTGAACAGTAAAATCAGCCACCAAACTAGTTACAAGTATATAATACACACTGAAATATATATAAAATACATATGTAGTTTAACTTATTTTTACTACGTATTTATTTTAATATATATGTATTATACACTAGTGGCTGATTTTGATATATATATATATAGCGTAATCAAATAGAAAGATGCAACAACTCTACTTTCCGATATTCATGGTATACCTATCATTACTCTTATTTAACTTATATACAAGGTTGTGAGAATTGGATTGATTATCGAACCGGTAGAGTGACTGGTTTAATAGTTTAAAAGTTCGATCGAAGTAGAGCTGTGGTTGGACCAATTTACTTAAATAGATAATAAAATTTTTTAAATATTTAATCTTGGTGTAAGGTGTACACCACTATCCACGTTTCAACGAATAGGTTTTTACTACTATAATGAACAGGTTTTTAACATGTTCGTGTCAACTATAAAACATGTTCGTTGTATATATAGATTTCTGTTCGTGCACGAATAGAATATTACTACTAGAACGAACATGTTTTTAATTTAAAACCAAACGAACATGTTTTAAAACCTGTTCGTGTCAACTATAAAAACATATTTGTTGTATATATAAAAACATGTTCGTTTGGGACTTGGATAGAGATGTACACCAAAAAGAGAAGTACATGTAGCATTATTATTCAAAATCTAATAATTTAAAAAGACGGGTTTTTTCAATAAAAGTATGCTCTAATTTTATCAGTTCGCCTATTTTTTACCGGTTTAACCAATGTTTTAACTAATCTTTTGTCAGCTCATTTTTATCTCTAAACCAAGCAAGTCTGGAGATCAATTTTCAAATTTCCAACCGAACTGACCGATCCGGTTATCATCAAAACAATGCTTATATTTTTTTTTTTGACAAAAGATAATAAAGCAAAGAAGAAAGCCTAAAGACTAGATCTTGCCGAAGCAAAGCCAAAAGGTCACCCGAAGGAGATATCCATTCCTTATAATCCTGCTGCAAAGAAGCAGCACTCCGCGCCACATAATCAGCCACTGTATTAGCAGACCGCTGAATAAGAGAAAGCTGTGTTGACCAATTCCATAAGAGGATGTCCTTGATCTTAGCTACCACATCATAATGAGTAGACGAGAGCCCCGATTCAAACTGAATAAGCTGGAGAGCATCAAGACAGTCCGTCTCACAAACAACATTCCGATAACCCGCATTCCAAGCAAGAACAAGACCTTTCCAAATAGTAAAGAGTTCACAACAAAGGCTTGAAGTGGCCTGGAGCTTACCAGAACAACCGAGAAGCCAACCCCATCAGAGCCTCGAATAACACAACCATAACCAGCTAAAAACCCATTTACCAAAAAGTTGCCATCACAAATAAGCTTCACGCAATTAAAATGGGGTGGAATCCAATCCAGTCTGAGAGCATTGGGCAAAGTGGACTTTGACGCAGACGAATAGTAGTCAAACTCATGAGCACTATGTCGACATAAAGCCACAATCTTTTCAAGACTCCAAGGATCAGCCGGGGAAAATATGGCATTATTCCTATCACGCCAAACCCACCGGATGATAGCACAGAACAAGGAAGCATTCCTAACACAATGAAACCTAATCCAATTAAAGCAAGCATAAAGATCATTATTAGAAGGAGGATGGTACCCAAACCTCTGCCAACAAAAAGAGACTTAGAGCATAAGAAGAAACAATGAATAACAGATTCATCATCACCAGCACAGCGCACACACAAGTCCGAATTAGCAAGCCCACGCTTAAATCGAAAGGATGCTGTTGGAATCGCATCCTGAAAATACAACCAGAGAAGCATTTTGATCTTTTTAGGAACCTTTAACCTCCATAACCAAAGTCAATTAGAATTAGTGTTCCAGTGATGCTTACGACTAGCCAGCTAATCATGTCCGTCTTTGGTTGAGTAAGTGTGAGAGACACCAGAACGCCAGAACCAACCCTTGTCCCTATTAGCCTGAGAGTCCAAATTAAAGGACAAGATAGAGCTTCAAAGAATCAGGAATAACGGTATGAAGTTCATCTAGATGCCAAGCTCCATCTCTCCAGAAGTCCTTCAACTTAAGATCAGAATCATAAATGTGAACAAAAGGAATCTCCTCCGCTAATTTCCCACAAGGGAGCCAATTCTAAAACCAAAATATTGGTCAAGGTTGCGAGTAAACCAATATAAATTTAAAAAATTAAAATTATAGTATTAAACTATAAATTAAAATTATTAGCCAATATAAATTTAAATTATTGACCTTTAAGTGTTTCTCATCAATAATTAACGTCCCACACTTTTATATTATTAGTCGTCTTATAATAATTATATTTTTTTTTATTAACAATCATAACAATTCGCGGTAGAGCTTAAAGAGAATCAAGCCAGTTTATGAGCCAATCTGAACTCTACTCATTAACAATTTGATAAATTGAGCTCTGATGCCTTAGCATCTTTGTTGATTTCTTTAACCAAATTATACCCAATTCCTCTTATTTATTTATTTGATTGTTTGTTAAATTATAAAAATAGATTAAGAATTATAATAAGTTAGTTATGTCAATATAGAGATGATACTTTGATGATTTTGTTGATTAATTATAGGAAAAAGAATGAAAACAGGTTGCTGAGCAGAGAGCCACGCCCAGGCGCCATGTCTCCACGCCCAGGAGCCTAAAATCTCTCATTTCAACCCACTGTCAGAGGACCACGCCTAGGCGTCATCCCCACACGCCTAGGCGTCCTTCACCATCCTGACTCAGAATCAGCACTCAAGCAGCCAACAAAACTCAACGCCTAGGCACCAGTCACTAACGCCCAAGCATTGGCATCAAAAGCATTCATCAACAGCTATCTGAAGCAAGCAGCTCCATCCACGCCTAGGCGTCTAGCACCCAACGCCCAGCGTGGAGACTGCCTCGTCCTTCATCAAGCTCAGAATCAGCACTCAGCAAGCCACGCCTAGGCGCCTGACACCCAACGCCTAGCGTGGGGCTGCTTCTCTTGTCAGAAAAGCTCATCAGCAAGACCCAACGCCTAGGCGCCAGGATTAATGCCTAGGTGTGGGAAGCTCAAGTCAGATTTCTTTGTTGCTGTCTCACACGCCTAGGCGCCTATCCTCAATGCCTAGGCGTGCACTCTGCTGCAACTTGCAGAAATTGTAATTTAAATATTGTTTTCATTTAAATTTAATTTGTACCTTATCCAAATCATGTACAGCTGTAAATAGGTGATTTTTCAATGATTGACGACATCATATCAATCATCCACATCAATTTCAATCTAATTTTCACATTGGAAATTAGATTGGAAATTAAGTAAGATAACCTATATGCAGTTAAGTCTTTGGGTATTAAAGGAGGAGGATAATATATTTAGATAGAAGTTGTATTCAAAAGTTTGAGTAATAAAAAGTTCTATTCAGTTTTAAGTCTCTCTCTATTAGCTTTCATTCTCTCTTTTTCTCTCTTGAAATCTTTGAATGTTCATACATGCAAGATTCACATTCATAGCTTTATTTCTTTCAAGATTCATAGTTTTATGAATCCAAGATCCACCTTCATCATTTTCTTTGAGTCATTCATCATCATGAGTGGCTAAACATCTTAGAGATTGAGGAGGAGGAGCTCTATTCATCACCAAGCTAATGGATTAACCCAATATTACATTCAAAATCTGCATGTTCTTTATCAAATTCAAAGGATTCTTCTTGTTCATCAATTCAAGAATCAAGTCAACTGAGAGGTATAACTGGTTCTTACCTTGGTTTAATTTCTATTCTAGATCATGAGATTAAGCATATTATTTGAATGTTTATGAATGTTGTTGTTGATGTTTGATTGGATATATGACATAAAATCTGGTTATGCATTAACATTGATATCATAAATTGGTTCAAGAATGATCTTTCACATTTGTTCTTTACATTAGAGATGATGAATTGAATGAATGTTCACTTATATGAATCTGTATTTCTATCACATAGATGATTGATCTCTTTCTTGTTTGATTCTTTGTCATGAATTCTTTAAAGATTTGATTTGCTGACGAGTGATTGAATCTTTCTTGTTTTAAATTGTTAAGTTTGAGAAAATATGCATTCAAACATTATCAAGAATCATCCCATATTTCTTCATGTGACTTAGAGATGAGCATGTGATTTGATGTGCATTAGAATCATTAATAATCTAATAGGATTTGTATGAGATTGAATATGTGACATATTAATTCTTTCCATGAAATCTTGTTGATTGTTGTTGATTTGAATCATGATGTGTGCATTATCCCTTTTCTTGTTTAATTAGTCAAGAGATTGATGATTAATTAGGATAAAGATGAAACTAGATCACTAAGAGATTAGAATTTAGTTATATTAGGATTCATTTAGATTTGATAATAATTGCAGAAATTGAATAATGAAATTTGGTTTATAAAATTAGTGATGAATATCTCCAATTCCTTGATCTTGCTCTTTATATTCACATTTTTCCTCTTTTCTTGATAATTGTTCTTATTAATTAGTGATTAAAGATTGTGTTTCTTGTTATGTTTACTTGGTGTTGCATGATTCTTATTTGCTTCTTTCTTTAGTTTCATATTAATCTTTTGATTAGTTACTTTGATCTACTTAGAGAAGTGAGTAAAAATATTGCTTGATCCACCTTTCCTCGAGGGAACGGTACCCACTCTCAAGTGGTATTACTTGATTCGGTTCACTTGCCGGATTGTGACAAAAGAATTCATCGCATCAAGCTCGTGAGTTAGTAAGCCAAATTTGAGCATGGGTTTGAGCTTGAAAATTAAATAAATCAAGTTTGAGTTTTTATTATCTCCTGAGCCAACTCAAAAATATATATAAATATTTATATATTTATTATAGAAAAAGACTAGGGAGCCAACATATTATGACCAATAGGGAGTCAATATGAATTACGGATGATAACTCATATAAATTTTGGATAATAAGTTAATAATTAATATATGAGTTACGAATGATAATTCATATAAAGTTCGGATGATAACGTAATTATTGGCTCCCTAATGGGCTTCCTAACGTTGGTTTCATAGCATTGTTCTTTATTAAATTATTAATACACATAATATTCAAAGTATAAAGTATTAATCACTTATTATATAAAGGTGATGTTTTATATATGAGACAGTATGAATAATTATATTTGCACACCAAAATTAGTCACCAAATCAGCCATCAGTGTATAATACACATTGAAATACAAAACACATGTGTAGTTTAACTCATTTTTAATGTGTATTTTATATTTCAATGTGTATTATATACTCGTGGCTGATTTGGTGGTTGATTTTGATGTACACCTAACATTGTTCACCAGAAAGTATTTGTAAATGACAATTAGTTAGTTAATATTAGCCAACTAAAAAATAAGAGAAAATAATAATTAAAAATAATTGAATTTTTTTTATATTATTGATTGATGTTGAATAACGTTTTGTTGGTTACTTTACTTAACACCATTGATTGTGTTATGTTATTATAATTTATTGACATAAGATTACATATTATATTTATATTATTTGAGCCAGCTCGTGAGCTCGAGCTTTCGGTGAGTCAAGTTTAAGCTTAAGAAATAAATAAGCTCAATTGTTAATAAGCTGAGGCGTAAACTAAGTTCAATTTTCGTGAGTCGAGCTTAAACTTTTATAAAATATTAATAGAAGAAATTTATTTTAGAAGAAATAATGTCTTTCCCTCTTTAACAAGAGCCTTATACGTTTTCGATGACCAGCCTCTTTTATAAAATATTAATAGAAGAAATTTATTTTAGATATAACACCATCAATATTGAACCAATCTCCATCTATCCACCTCCAGCATCTAGCGCATGAAAAATACAAAAGTTCGACGGCACAAGTTCATCACAAATTAAATAAACAAATTACAAATAAAATCTGAAAGTTAAGCTAAACATGAGGCCCTTGTCTAGGGAGACGATGGACAGGTCGAGATGAATATTTAAGTATTCATATCCAAATCTAAATCTATGTATGGATATTTAATTTTTAACCTCATATTCAAATTTATTGGTATATGCTGACTCATATCCAAATTTACATATATCTATAACATAAGTAAATTAAATTATTCAATAAGATTATTTATTATTTAATAAAATATTTCAGAAATATAATTAAATACAAATAATATATAATTATTCGCAACATGACAACAATATAATCGCTTTAAACCAAAAGAAAATTAAATTTAAAATTTTTCTAAACTAAAATTACCAAAACAACCATTTAAATATTATTATATATCTAAAAAATCAAATAGAATTATGTATATGGGGCGGGGCGCGTAATGGGGCAGGGCCATACCCAACCTATTCATTGTGGGGCAGGTCGGGACGGGGCGGGGCGGACAGGCAGAGATGCCATCCCTCCCTTGTCATAGTCTCTTCATGACTCCATCCACTGTATCCTCCTCCTCCTGTCCTCGTTTGTGCTTGCTTCAATCTCCCAAATTCCTTTTGAGCTAAAATTCTTCTCATGCGTTGGTATTAGATATGTTTCAAGCTATTCTTTCATTATAGTTCCACTTATTCCGCATAAACCTTAGCCCCCATCATGTGTCTCTTTCACCCAGCCACCCCACTATTTTGTCATCAATTATTATTTTTATCAATAATTCTACGTGAACAAGTGGTTTTAGTTAAACAAGTGATTTATTTCTATGCTAAATGGATGATTATTTCGGTGTCAAATAGAACTTTATTTAGGTGCATTTTTTTATACTATTTGATGCCGGAATAATATTCTATTTAGCATAGAAATAAATCACTTGGTTGCACTTGTTTGGCCAAAACCACTTATTCAAATAGCGTTAACGTATTTTTATACATTCTCCAATCTATGCTCCATCTTCTCAATTAAAAACTGCAACGACCTCTCCAATCCTTCAGTTATAGTCTCGGCATTACTTCTTGCATTGGTTTTGTCTCTCATGAAACGAAAATTCCTATAACCTTTCATATATCCCTTGGCATGTTTGTTTAAAAAATAAGTGATGATTATATATTGGTCAAATATCAGTTGGTTAGCTAGAAAGTCTCATTTATATCTCACCAAATTAGGGTTGACTAACATTTTATTATATTCATCAATTATTATATTGAAGAGCAACACTTAAATTAAACTCTTGATTAACTTTTGATCTGGCAGATGATTTGAGGGTATTATGCGAAAAAAAACTTAAATAAATGTATAACTAACACAATTCTTAAATTAAAAATAGCTTATCAACTACTAAAGAATAAAAGAAGAAGAACGCTTGTTATTTATTTAGAAAGACCTAAGGGTCGAAAGCACAAATATATATATATATATGCTCAATCGTAGTTTGGGCCAGCCTCGTCAGATAAACTGTACTCGTTATATTTTTTTTTTAAAGAAATAAACTCTTTACTATATCAGTTCTTTAGCTCGGGACACCACATTTATGGATCCAATGGTTCCTTTCTTTACTTCTTTCTGGAAAAAGCCACAACAGCAACAAGAGGAAGAAGAGCCTATAAAAAAACAGCAACAAGAAGATAGCTGGATGATTCCAATTCACTTCATGGTTGGTTCTTTAGATCATGGTGAGGTTCAGGCATGCAGTATTTGTAGAATCCATGACGAGCTTCGAGAACGGAAAAGAGACGCATACGTTCCAAAAGTCGTTTCCGTTGGGCCATTTCATAGGGGAGCCACCAGGCAACTGGTCATGATGGAAGAACCCAAATGGTGTTACCTTAGAGATTTTCTTGAACGAAAAGGAAGCTCACAAGAAGAGAACGTGTCGTTGGGTTTGAGGCTAAGAAATTGTGGCGCTAACATTCTCAATTTAGACACAGTGATTTCTGTAAGCTATGGTGGAGACTTGAAGCTTGGAACCCACGAGCTTTCCAAGATAATGATTGTGGACGGATGCTTCCTGCTGGAGTTTCTCCTCCGGCTGGACGATTACATGAGTTTGCGGCCAGAGGAGAGGCTTAATAAGTATGCAAATGATCCATTCTTTGAAACGGAAAAGAAGTTGGTTTCCGTGCTGAATGATATCACAATGATGGAGAATCAAATTCCTTTTGTGGTTCTCAAAAAACTATTCAGAAAGGTGGACCACGATGGCAGTAAGATGATGGATGATCACCGAGTTGCTAATTTGGTAAGCAGAACTTTCGGTTATCCTTTGCCGAACAACTCAGGCAAGGCACATATACTTCACTTGATGCATTCCTCCACTGTTGAACATGACCACCAAACCCAAACACCAGGAGCAAGGCCAGCAAGTCAACAACTGAAGAGATGCGCTAAGAGGCTTCTAGCCGCAGGCATATCAATTTTACCGGCCACTAGCAACTGTTACTGTAACTGTAAATGCAATTGCAACGGTAACGGTAACGTTAATTGTAATTGCAATTGCACTAAATGCAATTGCAGAAATAATAATAGTTTTGTGAGTAAGTTTGACTTTGACATAAGATTTAGGGCGCGAGAAGCGGTATTGACGATACCGCCTCTGCATATCAAGGAAACCACGGAAGTAAGGTGGCGGAATTTAATTGCTTGGGAGCAGAGTAGGATTTGGATAAGATGCAAGTACACTTCCTATGCCTTGTTCTTCCGAGGTTTGATCTGTTGCAAGCATGACATTGAATGGCTGGAGAATAAGGGAGTGATAATTAACGAGACAAAGATGAGCAATGAAGATTTGTTGAGAATGTTTCAGAACATTCCCATGGGAGCTGAGCACATGGATCCAAGTTATAGTGAGTTATGTGCAAGTCTCGATGAATACAGGGCGAAAAGAGTCACACAGGTGTTTCATGGATTCAGCATAATCAGCTGGCACTATTGTAGGAGAATGTTAGAAGTTATCATGTTCTATTGGCGTAACTGGTACCGTGTTTTGATCCGTGACCATATTCCTACAGTGTGGAAATTCATGGGAGTAGTGGCAGCTATTGTGCTGCTTGTTCTTACCATCATGCAAACATATTATTCAGCTCGCTCTAGTGGGTAGCTAGCTACTTCCATAGGAGAAATGTTCTTAGCTTCGGGCTATATATATTATGTTATTTTGAGTTTCACTTTTACTAGTTTTTTAAGAGAAAATTGAGGAGGAATCCAATGTGAATTTTTTTTTTCTAATGTGAATTTGGTATGCTTGTTGCTTGTTAAATATTTTTTTGGACTTGGCTAGAATTTATTCAAGTGCTATCCTTTACAATTATTTTTCAAAATGTCATTATTTAACTTTCAACAAAATTTTGGTCAATATTAGCCGATAAATATTGAATTGGTCATTGCTTTAAAAAAATATAAAACAAATCATCCAAAATAATAACAATTAATCATCTAAAAATATTAAAAGGATCATCTAACAATCAGGGATGGATTTATGTGGATGGTTGTGGAATTGAAAAAAATTTACTTATAGTGCATATAAAAATATATAATTGCCTTCACTATATAAATAGATTTGACCCATAGACCATCAAACTTTAAAAGCTTAATATTTATTTTTTTTAGACGATTAACAATTTCTTTTAATATGTAGTTAACATTTATAAATGATGGGATATATATATTATTTTAGTTTTATCTACTAGAATTTTTTCTAATTCAACGTTTATTACCTAATAATTAACTTATTACTTTTTATTAGATATATATCCAATTCAAATATCAATTATCGAATTTAAATGAGATTTGTGTTTTAATTTTTGAAAATAAAATATTTTAAACTAGAAAAATATATATTTATTTGTTAGTATTTTTCAAATCAAGATAACAAATTAAACGTACATATTATAGAAATTATAAATTTAATAGGGATTAAGATTTTTTATTTTAAAGGATTCTTTTCCTAAAATATAGATATTTAATTGTATCAACAAAAAAAATTATCCTATATTTCTTTAAAATATACACAAATGAATAAAGACATTGTAATTAATATTTTACTGTTTTAGATTATTAAGATTTTTTAGAAGATGTATTAGTCAAATAATTTAAAAATTGATTGTGTTTTATAATAATAATTTTTTCATTATAATACATATATAATATTTGTCCCACTGTTAACAATATCAAAATTGATCATTAAAAAATTAACAAAATCGAAAATTGATTGTCTAAAGCGTAATGTGAACAGAAGAGTAATATGTTGAGTGAGATGGAGGGTGAACCATAAGAGAAACCAAAACGTTTGCAGGGACGAAAGTGTAACGTTGGTGGAGAGGAGCAAAGATAAGTGTGAGATGGTGATGAACTACTAGGTGCTGGTAAGTGGGGTTGATGGTGATGGTGTGGAGGGTAGGTCGTAGAGTGGAGTGGAGCTGAAATATGAGAGATGGGTAAGTGAACGGATGGTGGTGGTGAGGTGAGGCGTTCTGGAGTGTGAGGTGAACAATGAGTGTGAAGGTTTTGAAGAAATCAGACAGAAGGAGAACGAGGAGTAGCCTTACTATTTCTATGGAAGCTGGGACAGAGAAATGGTGCTTATGGGTTATTGTTGACAAATCATTGGTCACCAAATGTTTCTCAAAATTAAATACTTATAACAGTTGCCGTAAATAGTTTTCCAGTAGCCACGAAAACTTTTAATTTGTCATAATAATGATGATCAACTTATGTCATTGTTAAAAAAAAGCCACTAAAAAGATATTGGCCACATATAATTATTAGTAAAAAATTATAGTTAAAACTAAGGAAAAAATATTATTGTTATCATAATGGTTTAGTGCAAAAATTAAATTTACCATAATCGTTATTTTTGTCTTAAAATTATCATGTAAGTTTCAATTTCACATTAAAAATACCAAAATTCAATTTTATTGACAAAAATACCCTTCTTCCTATAATCATAAATTACAATTTATTTATTTATTATTATTATTGTTATTAAAAAAAATAGAAGAGAAAGACAGAAAGAAACACAAACCCTAAATTTTCAATTCCCTATTTGTTAAATCCCTAATTCTCAAATCCTTATTGGGGGTATAATTATAAATCATCCAATTTGAGATTCCTTAGTACCAATATGAGTGTTTATTGGAAGCGAAACAAAATGAAAGGTTGGCACAAACATCACTCCCCATCAATCTCCGAGGCATACCTGGACGGCTCCTTCTCCTTTACAAACATCACTTCTTCTTCGCCTTTAGGAGGAGGTGAGTATCGAAGCCAGTCTTCATCATCATCATTAGAAACTGCATCAACATCAGAGGCAGCAGAATCGCCAACCCTAACCCGCTTCTCCTCCGAAATTGGCCTGTCCGGAGAAGCACCATCGGAACGGGACCGCTTGTGGCCATTGGATTGGGGTTCTAGAAGAACCACCAGATTTGGTATACGTCACCGTGGCCTCCGCTTAGAGGAGGAACCGTCACTGCCTTCATGTGTTTCGGCATCGCCAATTGTGTCCCTTGCCATCACGCCGCCATCGTTTAAAAACAGAGAGAGAGAACGACGGATAGAGTAGGACAGAGAGGGGTTGTTTCCCATTGCCGTCAACCTCTGCCACCGTCGAGCTTCTTCATTGCCACCGTTGAAGCTTTTCCCGCCGCTATTAAGCTCTGCGTTGACGTCGTGTTTACTGCATCGCCTCTGTCGGTCATCAAATTCGAAGAAGCTATGGTTTCATTGTTCTTTGATGCCTCCTCGTCGGAGCTGTCGCGGAGTTGCCAAGGACTGCAACTTCATCTTACTGTTGTTCCAGATCTGGATCTATGTTTCTTTTTGGGAAATTATAGTTTTACTATATAATAATAATAGGGGCAAAACAGTTAATATATTTTTTTAATAAAAAATTTAAATGTTTGTGGCAATTTTGAGAACTAAAAAATGTTTATGGCAAAATTGATTTTTACATGAAACCTTGACATAAAGAATAGTTTTTCCCTAAAACTAACTATTCTTATAATTACTATATGTTGTAGTGTGAAACGAAAATTCCTATAACTACCGTACCCAAAGAATGGCATTACCAAGTTTGTCGAGATAAAACTTAAATTGGCCCCGAAATTTAACTCATGCCTCAAATTAAGTCTAGAATTTTCAAGTTATTCAATTTGGCCCCCGAAATTTTCATTCGGTGATTCAAGTTGGCCCCTCATTGTTATCCGTTAATGACGTACTGACATGGCATGCTGACGTGTTCGGTCTGTGCCACGTGTCAAAATAAGATTTGTCCACGTGGAATCAAGTGAAACGGTGGCGGCTAATGACATGTGGCATGCTGACGTGGATAAAGTGACACGGGTCATAACATGGTTTGTCCACATGTCACAATACTATTTGTCCATGTGTCATTAGCATGTTATCCTTGTACATAACTTAAATTGACCCTTGAAATTTCACTCGCGAACTCATTTTAGCCCCTGAAATTACTGAAAACAAATCAAAGTGGTACCTAAAATGATTTTTCTTATTTTTTATTTCATGACTAAAAAAATTATTAATATTCTTAAAATTCATAGTACCTGCTATTTTTCTACAAGCAAATCTTTTAAAAAAAGTTATTTGTACAAAATAAAAAATACTAGTTTAATATAATAAATTTATGATCTAAAGAATTATTTTACAAAAACGAAGACAACATGACTGAAAAAAATTTTATTACTCATTCTAACTATAACAATATAACAATGTGTATGATTTATGAACGAAAACGTACAATGATTTTATTTTGGTGATGAATTTAAAAGAAGAAAAACAAAAAAAATGGAAAATTTTATATCTACATAAAAAAATAAATTTACTCTATTTATTTAATCATTTTGCAAAAAATCATTTGTAGTAATTATCATATAAATGGTTCTTTTTATTAACTAATAAGTGTTAATGATTATTAAAGAGTTAAATAAGATTTAAATAAGTTTTAATTTTCTATAAAATATGAATAATTTAAGTAAAAAGATGTATATTTTACTCAATTATATATTTATCTTATTAAAATAATTTAATTATATATTAGAAAACATATTAATATTTAATTGTTATTAAATAAGTATGATTAAAACTAAAAATATTTATAAGACCATATGCATCAATACAATACGTAGAAAATAAAAGGAAATCAATGAATTTTAAGAATATTAATAATTTTTTACTTAAGAAATAAAAAATAAAAAAAAATTATTTTCGAACTAATTTGATTTGTTTTCAGTAATTTTAGGGGCTAAAATGAGTTGCAAATGAAATTTCAGGGTCAGTGTGAGTTATATACAACGATAACATACTAGTAACACATGGACAAATAGTATTGTGACATGTGGATAAACCATATTATGACACGTGGCACTATTGTCTATGTCAGCATACCACGTGTCACTAGCTGCCACCGTATCACTTGATTCCACGTGGACAAATCTTATTTTGACACGTGGCACTGACCGTCCGCATCAGCATGCCATGTCAGCACGCACGCCATTAACGATAAACCAACAAGGGGCCAACTTGAGTTACGAAATGAAAATTTCGGAGGCAAAATTGACTAACTTAAAATTCGGGAGTTAATTTAAGGCGCGAGTCAAATTTTGGAGCCAATTTGAATTTTAACTTCATATTTGATTAAAAATAAGTGATGATTATATATTGGTCAAATAAACAGTTGGTTAGCTAGGAAGTCTTATTTATATCTCACCAAATTAGGGTTGACTAAGTATTCACGTAACATTCTATTATATGATGAAGAAATAAAATAATAAAAAGGTGAAGATTATTTTTTTTAAAATAGGTATATATTTATCAATAATACTATATATACAAGCATTTGATCAACTAAGTCTCAACCAAGTGATATACACCCATTTTCATTTGGCGCGTGTTTTACAAAAACGCGCCTTTTGAAAAGAGAAAAAACCTTATGCGCATATGTCAGAGTGGTTGCCAAAAAGGCTTGGTTGCCTAGATAAAAAATTGAACCGAAATTTTAAGGAACAAGGTGTTCATGAAATCGGGTGAAGTTAGGTCTCTCCTAACCCAGACCCGGCCCAAAATATACCCCGGGTCTATTTTCGAAACCCTAACCCAGCCCTAAACCCGATGAAATCTCTTCAATTTTGGGCCGGGTGAAAACCAGGTCGTCTCCAAATAAATTTCAAAAATTTTTTTAATCATCAATCACATGCTAATAGCATACATGTTTAAGTCTTATGCAAATAAAACATAATATAGCCTTTACATAATAAAACATAATATTAAAGTATAATTTTAATTCTCAAGTGTAGTCTAAATTCTTAAATAAATATATTTTTTAAATAATATAATTGGGCCAAATAAGTTTGGGAAATAATTTGAGTAAGTCTTGAACAAAAAGTTGTTCAAATAAATAAGATATATATAATTACATAATTATATTTCATTGTTCATTAATTTATTTCATATCCACACAAGTATATTATTTAAAAAATTTGGTTTTATATATATGACCGGGCTGGGACCGAGTGACCCGAGCCTAGGCCCAGTCCCGGTTTCATATTTTCACCGTGTTGATTTTATTGGCTTCGACCCGAACTCGGGCCACATTGAAACCGGGCCAAAAATGACCCAAATTTCATCGGGCCCAGGCCGGGACTTGGGCCGGTTTGGGCCATGAACACCCCTAGGAATAATGAAGAGGATTTTCATGAAAAACTGAACCGGAATTTCAACGAACAATTAAGAGGATTTTCATGAAAAACTGAACCAGATTTTCATAAAAATCAGAAGCAAACCTAGGGGTGGCAAAACGGGCCGAACCCGCCGGGTCGGTTCGCCAAACCCGCCAAAAAGGGTGGGCCGGGCTAGGATTTTGAACCCGCCAAATCAAAAAAACTCGCCAAGCCCACACCGCCGAATTGGCGGGTTTCGGCGGGGCGGGGCGGGCCGGCCCGCCGGGCCAAGGTGTTTGTATTTTTTGTTTTAATTTACAAAATATATACATATATATGAATATTAAAAATTGTAATTTTTATTTCTTTATTTATTTTATATTCTTATATACAT
>JASCZI010151051.1:22038-34406 GCA_036250425.1 Stylosanthes scabra | reverse complement strand
GAGATTTCTATTTTTTATATTTTAAAATAATTAGATAATGTATAATATAACGAAAAATTTTATTAACATTGATAATTGATGAAAAAATATTAAAAGAATTAGATTATTTTTAATTTATATTTGGATTTTTAATAAATTACTATTTATTAAATTATTTTAATGTATCTAATTATATTTTTATTTTAAAAAAATTAAATTTGAGCGGGCCAATAATCCGCCGGGGGCCCGCCAAACCGCCATAGGGCGGCGCGGGCTAGCATTTTGAACCCACGAAACATTTTCGGCCCGCCCCGCCCCGCCCCGCCCCGCTTTTTGGCGGGCTTTAGCGGGGCGGGCTACCCGCTTTGCCACCCCTAAGCAAACCTAAGTGGATTTTTATTAAAAAAGCGAACCGGAATTTCAATAAGAATTGAATCGGATTTTGATAAATAACTGAACCGTATTTTACTACTTAAATGTGCACAAATGTACTCTAACGATTAAAAAGGAACTAGGAATGAATTGAATGAATCAAAATGGATGAATAATGATGAGTTTAATGAATGAGGAAATAAAAAAAAAAAAGAAAGATAAGGTGCGCGTGTGTCAGAAGGACTTGGTTGCCAAAAAGGCTTGGTTGCTTAGTATTTTTATTTATTTATTTAGAAAATTATGTCTATATATAAAAAAAAAAAACATTTTCATCGTATAGAAACCCTTATTATATTAGATAAATTTATAATCAATTTGAATTTAATTTTTTTGCATTCAACAATCAATTAATTAACAGTAAATTCTTAAACTAGATTAGCTCTTTTGAATTTGACCATTTCTTTTTGTGTCAAAAGGAAAATTACAAGGCAGCAGCAGAATTAACTAGAGCCATCTCCTGGTGCATAATACCAAAGACATCATCCGGAGGAGATACCAATCCTGATGAGAAAAAGCAACTTTTCTCGCCAAAGAATCAGCTAAGGAGTTAACGAGTACGCTAAATAATCAAGAATCTAACATAACATACAATTCCAAAGTAGCACATCCTTAATTTTTATAAGCAAGTTATTATGATCACCAACAACAGGTTGCCTCAATGCAGTTAGTTTCACATATAATATTACGGGAGCCCAACTCCCAAACAAGGATTACACCACGCCATATAACAAAGAGTTCACACAGAAAGAGCTACTGATGCTTCTAGGCTTCCAAAACATCCCCTAATCCAGCCAGTCAGCCACCATGAGAACCCCAAACAACGCAACTAAAACAAGCTAAATGCCCATGAACAAGAAAAACTCCCATCACAATTAATTTTGACGAAACCATCTGGAGACAACCAGTCAAGGAAATAAAGGAACAAAGCTTTGAATGAACAGAAAAGATAATCATTGGCACATTTCCTACTATGAGAAACCATTTTACTCTAGCTCCAAGATTCATTAGGACAAAAGATATCATACAGATTTTTTAGGTGATGAAAGTATATAGTAGTCCTCGAAAGTTTTAAGTGTTATCTCTAAAATGAAAAAAATATATGTATATATTAAAAATAACCACAATCTCATATTTAAAATCTTTTTTCATAATCTTTAAAGAAATATTAGATACTTTCACCACCATTGACATTTGAGGATATTGTGAAAAAAAATATTAAATAAATGTATAACCAACCACAACTTTTAATTAAAAATAGCTTATCAACATAGAAATATAGAATAACAAAAAACTTGTGGTTGTGTATTTTAGATCGTTCTCTCAATCTCAACTCATTACTAAAAGAGTAAGTACTGGTGCAGTCGTTCCCTTTCAACATTGCGAATAGGGATAACAAAAAACTGAACTCACACAGTTCAACAAACAAAACAAGCATGCAAAATATGACTCTAAGGTGACCCTCATTTAAGCATACATGACCACACACACCTAATAATTACAATTCAATCTTGATGAATTCAAACTATATATGCTTCATACTAGTTGCGCCTTTCATAAGTCTCACTTTCATTTCTTCAACCACTTGCTCTCATGCTTTTCTACTTCATGTCATGATATATTTGCCACAATTTCAAAGAACCATTCTCCTTCGTAGCAATTTGAGTCCACTCTCTCGTGAACACAAACTCGCTCACATCCTCGAACTCAATAGCCAAATTCTGCCATACTATATATCTTCGTACCCATAGTTTTATCTTGTAACCAGTGTTCACACATTTATATACTTATTCAAACCAATTATTACTTATAATTTGATATTACAACATTCTATTAATTATTCCGTCATCTGCACCCGTGGCTAGTAATTATTTAAAAGGATAACGATTGTGGTCGGAAAGGAGAGGCGTATAGTAAATATTCAAATGACCCATTATTTTACAAAGAAAAGGTGTTTGATACGAAGGCAGCAAGAATACGAACTCAAATTTGGTTTGTAGAGTTTCAATTACTTTCGCATCATGGCTTGCGCGGCACACATCCTTCACTTGATACATGGTCTCCAAATGTGGTTTCAGCTGACCAATATGCTGATAAGTTTAAATTTAATACCAATTTAGTCCCAATTAGTGGGTTGGTACATGTCTTGTATATGCCTGATGTGAATAGACATGAGTTGGAAGTTAATTAGAAAATGAATAAAAGCTAAATAATTATTAATTTTAATTTATTTTACAATAAATCTAGCTGAGCAAGTGATTTTACCAATTAAATAGTAACCACGCAAATAATTTTAAGTGCTCTTTCCGTTTTTCGTTTTTTAGCTTGATTTGTGAGATTCATCGTCATTTTCGTCTTCCTCTTTTTCTGTTGTTAGATTTCGTTCTGTAACTTTCATTGTTGTTTTTTTCTTCGTTTTCTGTTGTTAGAAGAAGATGATGATGCAGATGCAGACATGGAAGAATTAAGGGAAGAAAAAAAAAAGAAGAAGAAGTAGAAGGAGATGCAAATGCAGACTTGGAAGAAGGAATGAAGGAATAAGAAGAAGAAGATGAAGTACATTTGAGTACATTTTGAGTCTGTTTCTGTTTTAATTCAAAATCCATTTCTGCGCATTATTACTTTCTGTTTCTGCGCAATGTTACTTTCTATTTCTGCGCATTATTGCTTCATATTTCTGTACAGCAACATCAACAACAACAACAATGTAAAATCAAGAACAAGAAGAAGATGATGATGCAGATGCAGACAAGTGCAGACATGGAAGAAGAAGGAAGGAAAGAAAAAGAAGAAGAAGATGCAAATGCAGATGCAGACTTGGAAGAATGAATGACGGAATGAAGGAAGAAGAAGAAGATTTTATTTCTGCGCATTATTACTTTCTGTTTCTGCGCATTATTGCTTTCTGTTTCTACGTATTACAGCAACAACAACAACATACAACAACAACAACAACATCAAGAAGAAGAAGAAGAAGACGACGATGACGACAGAGGATGAAGAAGACGATGTTGACGAATGAGGACGAGGAGGAATTGAATGTTCCTGAATTTGAAGAGTGGTGGTGAGAGTTGAAGAGTGGTTGGTTACGTCTCAGAAAGTAACGTAACCTAACGTATGTAAACACGCGTTTTTGGGTGAGAATGATTGTGTTATTTGTAAATTACTTGGTTAATCACTTGTTTTGGTAAATTACTTATTCAAATAGCAAGACTGTTTATTTTAATTATATTTTTAGTCATCAACTTTCAACACTTTTGATTTATAATTTAAAATACACTTTAACTATATTTTTTAATATTGATTGTTAAATGACGATTAGAATAAATTAAAATTATGTTTATATAGCATTCTTCTAAAAATTACATGCGAGACTAAATGTTGGGGGAAAATTGAAGGAGAAAAAATATAATGGAGAGGCTATTATTGTAAGTATTGAGAGTGCACTGCAATTCTTATTTGAAGAATTTGATATTCTTTTGAAAAATTTAGTATTTGTAATTGATAATAAAGAAGTCCGAGAAATAAAACATTTGTGATATCTAAAATGTTGTGTAATATAGAAGTCAAGTTCATTGAAAGTTGTAAATTTTAGGGAGAGAAAATGTTAGGAGCAAGAGACGTTCAATAGATGAGGGAGTGGATTTAATGGAAATCATAAATGTGATTTTATAGTAATGGCTAAAGGTTTTCTTTAAATGAATGGTGGGTGCATGATGTAGTGGTTGGGCAAAAGGAGAAAAAATGCATGGCTAATAAATATAATGTGAATGGATCGGAGTTTTAACCGGCGCTTCACACCCAATCCTGTTGACCGTACGCTACCTCCACCATCAGGGACGGAGTTAGACCCTTTTTTTAGGGGGTAAAATTTTTATTATTCTTCCTCCTTATTCTCTTTATCATGTCTATATTAATATCACCAGTCATTTCCCAATGCCCTTACTTTCCTACAAGCAATTTATGAGAGTTTAGCTTTGGAACCTAACCTTAGAATCTTTACAGATAAGTTTCTTCCTCCGAAATTTGAAAACATATTTTGAAGAGTGAAGAAAAAAAAAGGAGGGGGAGGGAAAAATATTAACTGATTGTTGATAGAAAAAAATCAACATTTAACCAATGTAAAATTTTTAAATCACACTTGAAATTCCAATACACATTTCATCTGCTATATGATTTGTTAATTATGAGACTGAATAAGACTGGCTGGGGAGAAAAAATATCAAGCAAAACTACAGCATAGCAGAAAATCAACGTTGTGGTGGTCATTAAATTCACGAAATGGGAGGTTCATGTATCATGAAAATACAGGTTTCAAACTTCAATATGAATATGATATGATGTTCTCTGCAGAAAATAATGGCACGTGACAAAGTGATGAGTGCACATGCAGCCCATGTGAATTACGGGCTGGGCCCATGACGGAGTGAGAAATAAAAATTCCCCAAGTGGAGTGTTAAACAAAGAAAGAGCCACGACCAAAAATAAAAGTAAAGAAAGAATAAGCCCCGTAATTTTAAACGTAACACAAATTAATTCCTAAAATTTAGGGAAAATTAATATAAAAGGATGGTTAGAAAAATTTAATTATTAAAAAAAATTTATTATATTAAAATTTTTTTAAAATAATTAATTTATATAATATTTAAAAAAAGGACCAAATATTTTTTATAAAGAGATAATATATCTTTAGATTTTTTTATTTATTTTCTTCTTATATAATCCTAATTTCTTTCTAATAATTTATCATACTCAAATTCTTATTGTTATATATTTATCTTCCATAATAGTTTATTGTTACAACCTAATTTTCCATTAGCAAGTCTACTAACCCTTTGCATACTTTCCACTCCATAAATGAAAATTTACACATATATATATAGTTTTGATTGTTTCGTCTATGCATAATCCTCAATACCTATACACACTCACGAAATACTATATCAATTTGAAAATAGTGAAGCCGATTTCTTACGAAGTGCATCCTTCTAGGAATGCAAGGCAAATGTCATTTTTAGAGACTATATTTGAAGCCTTCACAAGACAAAAGCCAGCTTTCTATATTATTTTGCTTGCAAATTTTTGGATCAATGTAAAGCTAGAAACAACCGATTTAATCAACAATGCTAGAAACAATCAATCTGATCAACTCTATTGATTACGGTTTGCAGACTTATTAATAGTGAATTGGAAATTTTAGCAATAAATTATCATGGAAGATGAATGTATAACAATAAAGATGTGAGTATGATAGATGATTAGAAAGAATTATGATTACAAGAAGAAAATAAATAAAAAAATCTAAAGATATATTTATCTTTTTATAAAAAAATTTGATCATTCTTTTTAAATATTACATAAATTAATCATTTTTAATAATT
This sequence comes from Stylosanthes scabra, assembly GCA_036250425.1. NCBI lineage: Eukaryota > Viridiplantae > Streptophyta > Magnoliopsida > Fabales > Fabaceae > Stylosanthes > Stylosanthes scabra. The sequence goes on along the minus strand of JASCZI010151051.1, from coordinate 28,617 downwards.
TTTAGTATAATAAGTTTTTTTTAATAATTAAATCTCCCTAATAATCTTTTACACTAATTTTTCCTAAAATTTACATTATTAAATTTATGTCCTAAAATTTGAAATTGTAATTCACGTTACTCTAATCCCATTTTTGGTAATGGTGGATTATGAACCGATATTGAGTAATTATAAATCTCTGAAGCCATTTTAAGTTACAATTTAAATTTCAGATGCTAAATTGAATTTCAATTGTCCAAAAAAAAAAACAATAATATCTTTAACACCACATATAGCAAATTGATTTTTTGATGCTGGCATATTCAGGAGACATGGAAGGTAATGATTAGATTGCAATCTACTAGCACATGAGGACAATGGCAAACAGAAAATCTTATAGTATCTCATCCAACCATAATGTAAAAATCCCAAGGAATAAAAAAAACCATACATGTATCTGATCAATTTAATTAGCCTATGCATTTATAGCAACGGAATCATAAACATTTGCCACACTATTTTTAATCAACTAAGTTTAAAAGTAATAAAGAAAATAAAAAGAAAAAAAAACTATATAACAATTAAAATGACAAAAAAAATTGAAAAAGCCAGCTAGCACACATCAAATAAAAAAAGTGGAGGGAAGTATTTACCACTATCCCCCATATATGATACAAAGGTATTAAAGAGAAAATGTGATTGCAGCTGAACTCTAATAATATACTTTGTGGTGGTGGTGGTAGCTAGAGGTGAGTGAGTCAACTCCGCGTCTAATGATGGCGGTGAAGAGGCGGTGGGGCAACGGCCGCAGGGTGCGGTGGTGGCACCGGGGGCTTGCATTGATAGCACTTGGCAAAGAGTCCAAATGTGTCAATTTGCTTAACAAAGTTGGTCACACTGGCCCATCCTCCAAAACCAAACCCAACCACAAAGATCCACACCACAATGAATGCATTGAAGACATACATTGCTGTCCAACTTGGCATGAAGAATGGGGGCTTCTCTGCAGCATTCTGCAAGATAAAATAAAACAAAAAATCTGATTTACCTTTTTGCCCTTTCTTTTGGGTAGGGGGTGTCCCTACAATACTATTGTATTACTCGGAAAAAAACGAGTAAAGGGACATCAATGATGCCAAATTAGGGGATTTCATAAGATTGGTATTTGTATTATTGGGTTCAAACTCAAGATCAAACTCGGGAGGTCCCTACTAATAATAATGTACCATCATGTGGTTTTTTTTTTGTCACACTCCTAGATTGTAATTTTGCCTAAGTTAAGGTGAGTTGTGTGAACCATTATGCTAACTCACCCTCTAATTATAGTTAAAATAAAATTAGAGATTCAATTTAAGTAGGATGCACAACATAATATTACATGTCATATAAATCATAAATTTAATTTTCATGCATATTTTACCGGTACATTCAATTACGTGACATCATATTATAAAAAGTAACATAATTTTTCATTGATTTCATAATTAGTCATCCAAAAAAACGGATATAATTGCATAAGTCAGTGCATCAAAATTAAATTGATAAATCGTATATATGCTCAACATTTGACCTATTAAAAGTTTGTGCTTGTTTCAAAGAAATCTAATCAACCATAGAATCAGATATATGAGAAAACACGATGAGGAAATTACGATCATTAGTCACACTCACAATCTACGAATATGAATTATTGGGGGGAAAGAGATGAGTCAACAACAAACACCAGCTAAGCAGATTCATATAACAGTACAACAACATAACTGTAGCAAATAACTAAACGAAAATGACCCTCTACCACCCTAAATTCCTCTTTCAATATTCACATATATCCAACTCTTAAATGCTGTTATTGTACACTTTTCTCTCCCGTTCTCACTTGCACTCAAGAAATTCTGAGATATAATATCTTCATAACAAGAAAAAGTTCTTACTATTTGTGGATGGGCTACTACTTTAATTTCTCAGTTTTATCCCTAAAAATATGCATTTAAAAAAGTTGAGAAGTTTTTTACTTGCATTCATAATTAAAGATAACTTCGAAGATCTTCATCTTCATATAAGGGCAGTTTCGTGACTTTACTTTTCAAAAATAGTTTATAATAATTTACTTTTAAAATATAATTTTTTAAAAAAGTTGTAGATCCTATATTTGGTAAATCAAACTAAAAATAGCTTAGTCACTAAAAAAAAAAAAACTAAAAATAGCTTTCTAAATCAACTTCTAAAATTTAGAAAAATTATCATAGACATAAATTTCAAAATTTTCAATTTTCTTTTTTTTTGGTTGTCTTTGATGAGACTCGAACTCGAGATCTCTTACAACAGGGAGGGGGTAATGTCATGTGAGCTACAGCTTACCGCTCAAAATTTTCAAAGTTACAAACACAAGCACAAATATTAATCATTCCGTAAAGCTTTGCTAAACCAAATTGAACCTAAATTTTGACCTCTCGTAATAAGGAAAAAAAAACAATTATGAAGGAGAGCATATACTACTCACACATAACATATATAATCATTCATATTACCTTCTCTAATCACGTTAAGCTTTTTTTAAAAAAAAATACTTTTAGAAAAACACAGAAACACAATAACGCCATGAGACATGAAGTAGGCAATTTTAAAGGTTGGGTAAGACTACATATTTCTGACAACGAACCCACCAATTAAAAAACCGGGCCACAGAGACAAACACAAAAAATATGGCAGTGATGATGGTAGTAGGGTCAATGAAATGGAAATGGAAGTGAAGTGAAATGAGATAGATTAAAAAGTTTTTACCTGTCTGGCAGAGGCTTTTCTGTAAGTAAGCATATGAGCTAAGGAGGGGATGATGTAGACAGTGAAGCTAACAAGGAGTGCACCAACAGCAGAGTTAATGGGACCAAAGAATGGGAAGATTATAGCCAAGAACCATATTGGTATAACCACTGGCAGCCTCGCAAGTGCCCTTAGGCATATGCTCCTAGTGTCGTGCATCCCTATCACCTTCTCCCATACGAAATACAGTGGCGTGCACGCGAATCCGAATGTTATGAACTGTGTACAAAATTCAATTCCCCTCATCATTAATCAATAACATTCCCAATATAGAAAACTCATTTGTTGCTGCTTGAGTAGTTATTATTATACACTTAACATATTAGTTTTGCTAAGAATAATCATTAACAATATATTGTTTCGGAGAAAAATATCAAAATTACTCTTGAAAAGACAAAATTACCCATAAAAAAGAATAAATTTTTTTATCTACGAAAGATGGGTTTGGTTTGACAAAACTACTCAAACGTTATTAACGAGTCATTGGCATTAGGTTGTTTTGGGTGAAAAACTCATTTCTTTATTTCATGGATAGTTTTATCAATATCCGAATCTTTCGTGGATAATTTTAATATTTTTTCCTATTGTTTGATATGTTTACCTAACAATTCAAGCTTTTAACAGAGATAGATGATCATCATGACATGTATAGAAAATTTATATTTCTACTCAAAAGTTATGGGATGTTTAAGCATGATGAATCAATATATGAAAAATAATTCTCAAAAACTTCTAAAAAATAAATATTGGTTAGAAATTAATAAGGATGCATTTTTTTATTTTTGTTCATTTTTTAAAATTTTATGAAGAAAAAGTAAAAAATAAGTTAAAAATAGAAAATCCTCATGTTTTTTCTATTTCCATTACAAAATCTAAAAAACAAAAAATAAAAAATAAAAACAGAAATAAAAATGTAAACCAAATTAACCCTGAAATATTTAATCTAAAACTTTTTAGAGATCCATTTGGTTGGCAATATGTAAATATAATGTCAAACAAGTACATGCTAAGTAACGAGTTCCATATTTTGTGCTAAAAAACATATATAACGGATCTATATGAAAAAATAATGTGTTAATGTCAGATTTGACGCCGTCTTTGCATTGGAATCGAGATGATGAAAGGTTTGACTTGATGCACAAAACACATTCACATATCTTATTCATTTCAAGAATATATATTTATTGAATAGATATGTTAAATTATAGGTTTTTAGTTGTACCATGTATGCATCTTCATACTAAAATATTTATTTATGCTTTCCAAGCGCAACTTCCTCAGCACTTTAAATTTTTAAAACGAATGATTGCAAATTAAAAAATAAATTCTTGCAAGGGCAGTTATTCAGTGTACTTGTTGCTAGTTTGGTTTAATTTTTTTAAATGAACATAATGTTTTTAATAAAACTCTGTTAAACTAAAATGTATTAAGTAAAAAGATCATTTAATTATAAATCCAAAAAACAACTACTGTGCAATATGTTTGTAAGCAAGTAGAAAATATACACGAAACATTAAGATTTTATCTTAAGATATATAAACATAAACCCAGCTCAAAAGTTAGCGTTAATTAGTTGTCACACATTCATCTACTCATTAGTGTTTTCATTTTATGAATTTCTCTAAACAAAACCGTACCCTAAACGAGAAGATGTATGTCAGTATGTTACTTTTTGACTTCCTTTTAAGCAAACAAAAGTGGAATGAATAAGAAAAGAAAAGGAAGGGAAAAAAAAGTGAACACTAATGAGTGGAAAAAAGGTTCCTCTAGACTTAAAAAATTGTAAGTGAAAAATTAAAATATTTAATTACTGTTATTTTTAAATATTTTTTATTTTATCAATTTTCTCCTTTTAAAAGAAGTAGAATTTATAACAGATGTAATAGATGTAATAAATAAGAATTTAATTTAAATATACTGTGAATGTAAAAATATTTTATAGGTATATTTAATAACATAATGTGAAGTCAACAATAAAAATATTTACTTTTCTAATGTATTCATAATTGATATTTAAAATAGAGAAAATTTTGGTTGTCAATATTAGGAGCCAATAGGAAGTTAATATCATTTTTTATTTTTTTTTTTTTTTTATCACTCATTATTTTTCTAATTACACTTATTGGTCTTCTAATGTTAATTACTTAGCATTATTCTTCAAAATAATAGAGATAATTAGACGACCGTGTAAAACTTTTGAATTAAAATTAAAATTTAATTTCTATGCACCGTCAGTGTAAAAAAGTTTTACACATACATCCAATTAGATGTTACCACATCATTAAGAACAATTAATTTTCAAGCCCACTACTTCTAAAGTCAAATAAATGCATGAATCTGATTGGATGACCATGTAAAACTTTTACATCGTTAATGCATCAAAATTAACTCTTAAAATTAAATTCAATAAATAATATGCATACCTGGTGGATGAGCATAAGGATAACGGCAGCATCACGGAAACCGTTCTTAGGCAGCAAAGAGAAAGCGTTAGAATGGTTAAGAAGCTCATCACCAAACGCCCAATAAACGGCGGAAGCAGAAGGAAGCGTTAGTGTGAAAACGTAGAGAGTGGCCAACAAGTATATATACTTGAACTTTTGAGGCTTCCACATGGCATGCATAATCTCCCTGCAACAGTTTTGTTTTTTTCTCACAATTATTATTACTATCAAGTATCAACAATAATTATCATATTAATTAATTAAAAAATTGCAAAAAAGGACATCAAATTTCCAAAATTAGCCAACTGGGTGTCTTTATTGTGCGTTTTGGACTTTTGGGTATTTTTGTTTTCCTTTGACCAAAGTAACAAGTTCATGTGAGATGAGGCTAGATGCCTAGAACTAGGTATCCTAGGTAGGTTTGGTTTGGTACAAAAGGATACTACTTCTTTGATTCTTTGAAGGGTAAAATGTAAATTTTGAATACTATAAAATATTAAAAAGAAATTTAATTACTTTTAAAGTTAAGAAAAAAAAATTCAGAAAACAAGCTAACTTTGATTAAAAGTAATTTTTTGTACTACAAAAAATCCCACCTTTTTTATATTTAAAGTTGGAATAGATTCCAAGGCTTAGCTATCAAGGATCAACAGTCAGATAAATAGTTACACAAGCATATCTATAGGATCCAAGATAAAGTCCCACAAATATTTAAAAATATTTTTGGTCATTTAAAGTGTAAATTTTTGTTTTCTTCAAATAACATGATATTGAACGTATTGTCTCGAATAAAAGTTACCAAAGTTAGAATAAATAATTTTATATAATTATTCAATTAAATTTATATATTTAAATAGTGTATTTAAAAATTTATTAGTTATTTTTAAAAATATAAAAATACAGTGCGAAAACTCTTTTATATATACGATAATTGTTCATAAATCCAAAAAAAATATTTATTTGCATGAATTTTTAATGATAATATTGTAAATATAATTAAGTATTTCTAATGTAATAATATATTATTGGATATTTATAAGAATTTAATTTTGATACACTAATAAATAATTTTATACGATCACCTAATTAAATTTATATATTTAAAAATTAGTTACTTTAAAAAATGTAAGGATACAAACATCTCTATAGAACTCTTTTATATATAAGATAATATTTTCTTAAAATCAAAAAATCATTTATTTATTTGCATGAAATGTGTCTTTGAAGATGGCCGGCAAAAAGCTGCAAATAGAAGCCATGTTGAAAAAATGGAAGAAATTTATGATGATGAAGAAGAACAAGAATGATGAGGAGGAGATAATAAGTTATTTATCTT
>JASCZI010151050.1:254347-264469 GCA_036250425.1 Stylosanthes scabra | reverse complement strand
ATTTTTCAACAATCTATATATAATATTTTATTAATTTTCATTTTATTAATAAAATTGATTAATATATGATAATTTAATATTTTAATTAGAGGGGGGAAAATTCACTATATGAGTATATGATAAATGATATGTTTCTTTCTCAGTGAATAGTAGTGGATACGCCCAAATTTCCGTGATAACTTTTTTAAGTTGTAACCTGAAACTTATATTCACAACGCAATATTATTTAATAATTCAACAACAAACACTTAAAAAATAATGCAAATAACATAATGCTTTCCATTTGCCAAAAAGCAATAAAAATGAAATCCAATATATTTACAAATTTGTTCTTTTTCAGAATGCAAACCTGAGTTGATTGCTTGATTTCCTATTACTTTGGAAGAATAAAATTTAACCAACATGCAAAATTCCATCATCCTGGACTCTGTTGTCTCTCATAAGTGCTGTCAAATGCTTCAAAGAATGTGAAATTTCAGCGTAACTAGGATGTGATATGTCACCCGCAACAAATGAGTTTGTCTTTTGTCCTACAACAATCCAGCTACACCCAGGCATCTTTTGGATTTCTTTCTGTATCATAGTTCTTCTCAAAGATCTAGCTTCATCCCAATGTCCTGATGCAGCATACATGTTAGAAAGCAATACATATGGGGAAGAATTGTCAGGTTCTAACTTAATAAGATTCTTAGCTGCTCGCTCTCCCCTTATGTCATCACCATGTATTCTGCAAGCTCCCAATAAATTGGCCCAAATCATAGCATTGGGTTCGACATTTAGATTCTCGATGAACTCTTCAGCTTCTTTGAGATTACCCCAGCGACCAAGAAGATCCACAATGCAAGCATAGTGATCAGCTCTGGGTTCAATGCCATAACAGTTCACCATGATGTCAAAAATTTGACGGCCCTCAGAAACCCATCCTGCATGGCTGCAAGCAGTGAGCACTCCGAGGAATGTGACATCATCCGGTGTAACGGGTGACTGAGCCATCTCATTGAAGACCTTCAGAGCGCTTTCTGCATGACCATTTTTGGCAAATCCAACTATCATTGAGTTCCAAGAAATCACAGCCCTTTTAGTAACCATTTCTTCAAAAACTTGCACAGCACTTTTTACATCCCCGCATTTAGCATACATGTCTATGAGTGCACTGCTTGTTAACTCATCCGAGTCAAAACCTGTATGGAATATTAGAGAATGTATCTCTTTCCCATCTTGCAATGCTGATAAAAGAGCACAAGCTCGAAGAACAGAAACAAATGTTGCTTGGTCAGGGATGATACTGTTGTCCCGCATTTCTCGGTATGAATTTAAGGCCTCATAACAGCAATCATTTTGAGTATACCCAGAAATTAAAGTAGTCCACATAACAATGCTTTTAAGGTTAGAAAACTCTGAGAAAAGAACGTTAGCATCTGCAACCCTTTGCGAGTCCATATACATGCCCAACAAAGAGGTACCTAAGAACTCACTGCCACATAAAAGACCCCTTTTTACTATAGCACAATGGATCTGCAACCCTAGAATTACCTCAGAACCCTTGCAAGCATCTATAAGGCTTGCAAATGTAATTTCAGATGGCTTCAGTCCCATTGCCAGCATCTCACTAAGAAGATTAACAGCTTCTTTTGTATTTTTCAGAGCATATCCTGAAATCAGAGCATTCATGGATACCACACTCCACTCAGGCATGCTAGAATAGATTTTTTGTGCATCATCAACAGACCAGCATTTAGAATACATGTCAATAAGAGAACTTCCAACAAAAAGGTTTGTTTCTAATCCCAACTTAACTGACAAGCAATGGAACTGCAGTCCTGCTTCTAATACCTTGACATTTCCACAAGCGCTGAGTATACTTGCCAAAGCTACCTCGTCAGGTACTATGCCATGTAACTTCATTCTGTTAAACATTTTGAAAGCATCGGTTTCCTCTTCTTCCTGCACGTATCCAACAATAATGGCATTCCAAGAAATGTTATCTCGGGTTTTCATGCGCTCAAATTGTTTCCTAGCTTCCTTCAAAGCCCCATTCTTAGCATACATATCTACCAATGCATTGTTCACAAATAAATTGTTTGCAAAACTTCTCTTGATAACAACTGAATGCAACTGACGACCGATTTCTAAGCTTTCAAAGCAAGCACACGAACTCAAAATGCTAGTGAAGGTAAATTCATCTGGTTCAACGGTAAATCGTGTCATATCCAAGAATAGCTCCATGACATAACTCAAATAACCATTCTGTGCATAAACTCCCAGCATGGCATTCCAAGTGACCATATTTTTCTCAGACATGACGTCAAATACTTGTTTTGCAGCATCCAGCATTTCACACTTCCCATACATACTGATCAGAGAACTCCCCACATATATGCTGGAATCCAAACCTTGTTTAATAGCTTCTGCATGGACTAGTAACCCATAATCCAACGCAGCTAAGCTAGCAATCGAACTTAGAACACTTGCCAGCGTGGACCTTGAGGACTTTATACCACACTTCCTCATTTCAAGAAAGAACTCAATGGCCTCCTTATGATGGCCACTCTTAGCATGACCAGAGATCATCACATTCCATGCCACAACATTGCTAGTGCGCATGTCTCGGAAAAGTTTACAGGCATCATCCAGCTTACCCAAATTCACAAGAGCATTGAGGACAGTCACGAAAACCACCTGGTCGGGAGAGCAGTCAGCTATCTGCATTTTATCAAACACCTGGAGGGCATCCTGCGGCATACCGGCTCGAACATAACCAGAAATCAAAGCCGTCCAAGAAACAGTGTCCAAGTGGACTGCAGCATCAAATATGGCACGAGCATGACAGAGAAAGCCGCATTTGGCATAGAGATCGATAAGAGCACCCTGGCAGAACGGATTGGATTCAAAACCCGCCTTGATTACCCAGGTGTGAAGCAGCGTGCCAAATTCAACATTCTTGAGCTTTGAAGAAACAGAGAGAGCGATAGCGAGTGTGAATTGGTCGGGCAACTGGCCGAAACGCAGCATAGAAGCGAAACAACAGAGTGCATTTTGGAATAAGGCGTGCCTTGAATACATGGAAATGATGGAATTATACGCGGATAAATGCCTCTGACTGGGATGGAGATGGTGGAAGAGGCTCTGAGCGAAAGGGAGATTGCCGGCAGCGGCGTAGAGATCGATGATGGCACTTGCGAGGAAGCCATCATTGGAAATGGCGTGTTTGATGGCGTGGGCGTGAACAAGTTTGGCAATTTCGCCGTGAGAGTAGTTGGGAATATTGTCAAACACATGGTGGGGGTGGTGATGGTGATTAGTTTTAGTTTGTTGGAAGCGGAAGCAAATGCGGAGAAGGTGATGGTAGATTTGAGAGATGGAAGGAGGAGAAGGAGAGGGGCAGTGGTGAATGGTGAGTGAATAAGGCCTTAAGAATAAGAAACCTTGGAGTTGGGGTGCAACTGCAAGGCGCATGGACAAAGAAAGAAAACCACCTTGCTATTGTTATGTATTCTAAACGTCTTACTTCAACCTACTGGCTACTGGACTACTTCCAAATTCCCATACTCATCAGTCCCCACCACCATCTTGTACGTGTTTCCCGTATTTTGATATATTTGGAGCAAGTGTGGTAAGTTATCCTAGAGTTAAACGCGGTTTGCAACAAAATCTCCTGGAATTTCAAATGTATCAATTTGGTAAAAGTTTAGAAAAAAAATAGTGTATTTCTGCAATGAACTTCTTTGAGAAGAATGAAGAATAAAAAAAAAAAAAAAAAAAAAAAAAGTAAACACCCCTCTCAGTCCTGAACTTTTTCTTTTTGGACAAGGCACCCTTTAATGAATCGAAATTCTTATAGCGGTCTCTAAACAATTAAAAAATGAGACAAATCGATCCTACCACTTCAGATTGTAACGAATTTTCAGATAATTTTAGGGGTCGATTTGTCATATTTAAGGGTCGATTTGTCTTTTTTTTAATTACTTAAGGACCGCTATGGGAGTTCCGATTCATTAAGGGATGCCTTGTCTAAAACGAAAAAGTTCAGGGCCAGAAGGTTAGTTGCTTCTCTAACCTTTGTCTACTTGTTATATTCTTGATTAGTAAAATATGCATAATCATGTAGTTTTTTTTAGTGTTTGATGAGTGGGTTTGAGTTCTACATTTAATACTGTTATATTGTTCTCCATTATTGCGATTTTAATCCATCATGTTTAGGATTTGACAAATAGGTTTAGGGTTTGTTTTTATGTTTTGCTAAGTACTCTGTCTTTGCGTCTTCGTGTTGAGAGTAAGCCCGTGCGTTGATATGTTCTTATTTTGTGCTGCATTGAAATTCTGTTTGTCTCATCGTTTGGAGTTTGATGGAGAGGTCTAGGGTTTCTATCTATGGGTGGAATTAAGTTGTGATCTGATATTTGGGTTGCTATTGGAGGATAATTGGAATAATATCGCATAAGCTCCACAATTGCAGATTTGGGCAGTGAACTTCTTCTTTCTCTTGTTCCATGTACCACCAACGCCGCGTCGCCGCCCTTGCCTGAACCACTCGCGCTGCTCCAGCACTGGTCACCAAACGAAGCATACATTTGCTTGCTCTTCCATGACAATTTTATCAGTCAAATTTTTAGAATTTGAAATGAGAAACCCTAAAGAAACTTCGAAACATCAAAAGGGAGAAGAAGAAGAAGTGAATGGCACGACATCGTTTTGAAATTTTTGGGAGGGGCCTATGTGTTCCTCTTAATATCCAACCATTACAACTTGGCAACAAAGATGTACATTTGGCATTGAAATTGACATGTCATCAGTGTAACCTACATGTGATCAGGATAACCTACTAGCAACAGGTTATAGAGACTAAATTGTACATTTAATATAAAGGACAAAAACCGATTTAGTAAGTTAACATCATTAGAGGGTGCTTTGTCTAAAGTGAAAGTGTTTGGGGATCGGAATGGGTATCTACTAAAAAAAAAAGTTACCCAAAAAGAGAAGGATCCAACAAATAAAGAGAAATTTGAATATTTATTAAGAGAAAGTTGCACAAAAACAACCATCTGCTATGGATGACTCTTCGTTCAACAACAAAGTGGAAGTAAAGGAAAATAAATCACAGTCTTTTAATCCCTTTTTTTCTCAAAGCGCTTCCCTAGTCTTCTCTGCAAAGGGTCGCCGCTTGCCAACAAAAAGGCGGTGGCCCTCCAACTCAAACCAACCTTGTTCTTCCTTTCCATCTTTCTCCTCTCTTCGTTCTCTTCCTCCCTCCTTTCTCTCTTTCTCTTCTTTTCAACTTTGTTTCTTCCCCTGTTTTATGGTCTCAGTTTTCTTTTTTTGTGTTTTCTGTTTTCATTCATGGATTTAGATTTGAGATCCAGATCTAAATCTCAAATAACTCTTTTGTGGTGTTTTCGTCCCCTTTTGTGATGTAGTTTGGTTCCCTTTATGATTGCTGCTGTTTGGGTGGTTCAGATCTACTTAGATCTGGGAGGAAAACATCATAGAAGTGGTTTTTGTTCATGAAAAAAACTTCAGATCTAAAAATTTTTCAGATTTGTGTGGAGAAGAAAAAGAAGTATCCTATAATGTTGCAGCAAGTATGTGTAGATCAAGAAACAATGGTGACCCACAGTTGTCCCAGTTTCTATTTATTAAGATTTTCAGTAATCGAATGTTGCGCCTCCTATCAGATTCAAGTTCAGCATATAGGATATGTATATTCCTTTTTTCGATATAGATCTTCTAATTTTTATGTTATCTGTAAGTACCGTTTGACTTTTTCTGAATGAAAATTACTTTATCCTGTCAAAAAAAAAAAGTGGAAGTAAAGGAAAGAATGGAGTTAAAATTAAATCTTTTTTAAAAGAGAAGTATAGGTAATTAATATTTTTTTAACCAATAAATTAACCAACAAAAAATAGGATATTCATAACTATTGTTTATAGAACATCCACAATAAAAGAAATAGAACATCCGAAACCTAAAACAACCAACAATTAATAAAATAAATAAAACATCCGAAACCTATAAACAGAGCATCCAAAACCTAAAGAAATAGAACATCCAATATAAACTTTTTGTTGATATTGGCTGATTTTTTATTGGTTACCTAACATTGTTATTTTAAAAAATAGGTACCTTGTGCATTTATTATTTGAGTTTAATTTTGATGCATATATATAAAACTCTTTTACACTATAAGCAATGTTAGGTAACTAATAAAAATTCAGCCAATATCAGCCAACAACTTGAATTAGATGTTCTATTTCTTTAGGTTTCGGATATTCTGTTCCTAAAGTTAGTTCATAGCTACATTAGGTTTCGGATGTTCTATGACATTCATTGTGGATGTTCTGTTAATAGTGATTATGGATGTTCTATTTTTTATTGGCTGATTTGTTGATTTAAAAATTATTGGTTACCTATACTTTTCCTTACACTATCTAGTACATGGAAATTAATAATAAAAGTGGTATTTTATATAATTATTTTTGTAGAGGCACCCATAACCCTCACCCTCTCCTTCCCTGAAGGAGAGCACCGAATCCATTGCCACTTACACTACCGCGAAATTAGTTTAAGATTTGGTTAACATGAAAAGCAAGAAACCATATTTATTTTAGTAATAGCTTTGTTTACAATTTGGACTATTGAAGCCACTTTGTGCCATAAAAGAATGAGTTTAATTTTGCACTGACGGTGTAAAAAGTTTTACAGTCATTCAATTACATTTATGCATTTATTTGACTTTAGAAGTAGTGAGCTTGAAAATTAATTGCTTTTGATGATGTGGTAACATTTGATTAGATGTATGTATAAAACTCTTTTACATTGACGTGTATAGAAATTAAATTCTAAATGAATTTAGGAAGCTTTAAATAAAGTAACTAATAAGAATAACACTCTATTATCTATTTCTCTCAAATAACCTCTATTTGTCACATCAATTCCTTAAAAAATAATCAAAACTCATTTTGAAAGTATTTTCATAATTTATTCTTGTTTTAACTGAATACAAATTAAAAAAAAATAATTACATACATAACAATGATACTAATGCTCCGTGTGTCAGTTAACAATGTATATGACAATTTTTGACATTCACATTGAGATTTAACTATGCTAGATTGGATAAGCACAAGAAAAAGACGAAATTGAATGCAACAGCAACAACAGCTTGAAGTTTAGGCGACAAAAGTTTGTTCCACAAAGGTGGTAGAAGAAGCAATGATGATGAGTACTGGATAGAATCCTAGCAGATGCATTATTCTTTTCTGCGCTAATAGGGAAGGGAAATATGTGAAAAGTAAAAATCGAGAGGCAAATATTCAATTACCAATTTTTCCAAATACAAAAATGGGGTTCAATTTATAATTATTTTTAGAGTGATTTATCTTACTCCTCCATAAAAAAAGTGACAGTGTGGAATCCTTGACCACATCTAGAATGAATCACTTACATTAGAAAAGAGTAAAATTTATTTCCAATTTTTAATTACAAAATAGTGAAAATTCAGTAAGGGGCTTCTCATCATGGGATACATGCAAATAACAAATTACAATACACCGCAACTGCGAAAGTGCGAATTATAGGCATTAATAAGTTGAAGTACAAATTCTATCTTTCTCCTCTCTGTTCCGGCGTTAACCCTCCCTTTCCGCAATTTGGGCAACTCTTTAGCCCAAATCCTTGACAGTCAAAACATCTACAACGAATCAACCATATATATATATATGATGTTAGGAATAACGGAAGAAAATAAATATTACACGAGAAAGTATGCGAGGGACAATAACTTACTTCCATCTTTCAAATATATTCCCATTCTTCTTATTCTTTCCCGTCCCCTGTCATATGCTCCAAAATAAATAAAAGAATTTGTTTAAAAAAACGAGCAAGGAATGCATAATATACATTAATTAATGAAGCTAAGGAATGTGGATGTTTAAAGAATGTGTATATATATGTATGACCTTACATCCAGGGCATTCAATGGCTCCTTTTCCTCTGCAGGTTTCGCAACTTTTAAATACCTGCAAATTAAATAGCACAAAAGAAGATTAGTCATATATAGCTTAAGCAGTTGATTAAATAAAATTTATAAATTACAATACTAAGTTTATGAGAAGAGAGCACACAGAATTAAGTGAAAATCCTCCGGATTTAGCAGCAAAGGGGGTTGTTATGCATCTTCTGGCTGTGGCTGTGGATGTAAATGCTGGTGGACCAGCCAAACTGAAGTTGTTACAGCAGTGGAGACAGATATATGACATTTTCCTCTTCCCTTTCTCTTCTAGGTAGCTATACTCCTTCCTCCTCTCTTATTTTCTTATGGAAGGATGGATGTATAGATAACTTGACGTTCTCTTCCTCATCATTCATTCTCTCTACACGTGTGTGGTGCTTCTTTTTTCTGTTCTACTTTTATTATCATTTTTTTTTTTTCTCAGCAGTGATGAATGAAAATATTGTATAGTTTTTTTCTTTTTTGTTGGAAAAACAGGGCCAAGAGTGGATAGGATACGTGATTTATTATTAGTAGTTAGTTAATAGTTAATTAAAGTGATAAAAACCAAAGGCGGCTAACATGTGTGAACATTGTATTTGTCAAATTAATAATTAATAATTAAATAATTGATTATAAGTTTGTTTGGATGTCATTATTTGGTTAAAAAAATCTTTTTCTGATAAAAAAATATTTTTTAATGTTTTTTAATGTGTTTGGATAATTTCTAGTAATAAAAGTAAAAATACTAGTAAAAAAAACATTTTTTTTGGAAGATATTTTTTATATTTTTTTAAAAGATATTTTTTACTTGAAAAAATGATGTTTTTAACATGACTAATACTAGGTAACCAATAATTTGAATTAGATGTTCTATTTCTTTAAGTTCTGGATGTTCTATTTTTAGGTTTCGGATATTCTGTTTTTAAAGTTAGTTGATAGCTACTTTAGGTTTCAAATGTTCTATAATCTTTATTGTGGACGTTTTATTAATAGTGGTTATGGATGTTGTATTTTTTGTTGGCTGATTTGTTGGTTTGAAAATTATTGGTTACCTATACTTTTCTTTTTAACATAATAAATAAACAAAAAAATACTTTTACATTTTGTACCCAAACATAATGATAAATAAAAAGATATTATTATATGAGATATCCAAATATAAAATTACTTTTACTTTTACAAAAAATCTTTAAAAAAACAACTAAAAAAAGATTTTTTTACGAGAAGCTCGCTCAAACAAGCTCTATGTTAAGTATATAGAGCAAAGTAATGTTATGAAACCAAACATAAGGAGGCAGGAGCTAATAACTTCAATTAGAAAAAAATGGTGGGAAAGGAAAAAATATTAGCTATTATAGGCCACCAACGATGTTGACCGTTATCAATCGTATAATATATCTTGAAATAAACTTATTTTTTATTTTGTATTTTAATATATAAAATTAATCTATGTATATCATTGAAATAAACTTATCTTCAATCGTATTTTTTATTCAATAATATAAGAAAATGTGAACATTAGCCTGGATCGTGCTAATATTTATATTTTACATTTTTTTTCTGTCTTGCTAAATTATATAAATTATATGTGTAGAAGTATATATAATGATACTTGTGTTGGTGGGTAAATAGAATTTATTGTTCGGAATAAAAGCAGCTTCTTTTTAGCTCATCTTATGGGAAAAAAAAAGAAGATAAAGAGAGTGATGGCTAAAATGAATTTTACGTGGTAAAATAGAATGGTTGATATTGGTAATTGACTAATTGGTGAGAATAAGAGTGGAGACTGGAGAGTCCAAACGGAGAAATCATTGATCGGCAGCGGGAGCTGAAACTGATTTAATTTGATTTTGATTTTGATTCTGATTGCATAACGTAGGAGTTTGAATTGGGCGACGCAGATAAGAGAAGAGAAGAGAAGAGTGATGAGTGTGGATGATGGCGAAGCCGGAGAATATTGAATTGGGGGTCAAGAAGACGGGATCATCGGCATTTCAATCCAATTCAGCTAAAGTGCACCCTTCCAATGATCCCGAATTGGATCCTGATTCCTTAGCCCTCGAGAAATTCAGGCTCTACGAAACCAAAGCGGTACCTACCTTCGTTCCCCTTCTCTTTTTTCCCCATTTTCA
>JASCZI010151050.1:242832-254286 GCA_036250425.1 Stylosanthes scabra | reverse complement strand
CAGAGCCTTCTGATCTGAATATCAGCGAAGACCCTGTCTTGTATTCCCCACACGAAATCAGCAACCTCCTTCAGCGCATTTCCGAAGGCAACAGGTCCGTCGGCGGCCTCAATTTCGTCGTCAAGTTCTTCGGAATTGCCGGTTTGTGTGCGTTCACCCATCTATCTATTATGCCGTACGTGGTTTATTTCTACAAATTAGATTAATTTCATTTGATTCATACTTCTGTAGGGTGCATTAGGTTTCTGGAATGCTATTATTTGATTCTTGTTACGAAGCGCAGACAAATTGGTTCCATATGTGGTCATGCTGTCTATAGCATCGTAGAAAGCCAACTGATTACAATTCCACATGCTTCAATTCAATCTGACGTAGCTCACTCTAAAACTGAGCAAAGGTAATTGGCCTAACTTCAGGTATAGTTTGTTTGGTTTTTGCCTTCCGAATCCAAAACAAGCGAAAACAATGTCTTCTCACTTCTGCAGGTACAAAAAGCTTCTCTCCAGTGTCGATTTGACGAAGGACTTCTTCTATAGTTACACTTACCCTATTATGCAAAGTTTGCAAAGGAATGTCTCGTGTGATCAAGATGCGGGGATGCCATATGATAATATTTTCGTTTGGAATGCTTATTTAACCCAAGCAATCAGATCAAGATGCAACAACACCATTTGGACCATCGCTTTAGTTCATGGCCATTTTAGGCAGGTATGTTTATTATTTCTCGAATTTTTTGTATAAGCTTATTCAAGCATGTATTTTCATTAAAGATCCCATGATAAATTTGATAATACCTATAAATAAAATACCTGCTACTAAAGCAAGATGAGAGTCGTTACTTAATTACTACTAAAGCAAAGTAATTCTGGTTCTGTATTAAATGTACGGTAGATTGGTTTATAATTGATAGCAGGTTAAG
Organism: Stylosanthes scabra; assembly: GCA_036250425.1. NCBI lineage: Eukaryota > Viridiplantae > Streptophyta > Magnoliopsida > Fabales > Fabaceae > Stylosanthes > Stylosanthes scabra. Next base: position 253,367 of record JASCZI010151050.1, on the reverse strand, counting down.
GTTCGTCATCTTGAATTTTTCCCCGCTTCTCATATTTAATGAGACAGCAGCTTTGGACAATGAGCTCTTGAGGCCTCCTTGCAAGCTGTCTTTGAAACTCTTTTGAAATAAATGCAAAATATATAAAGGGGGAAATGTTTCCACTGTTTGGCTTATTTATAATTTTTAAAATTGGCAGGCTCGCCTATCAATCTTTGGGAAGGACTTTGGTGTCACCTTGATTTCTAGACGTTCTAGACATTTTGCAGGCACACGGTATGTACTTGTTTGGATACGTCTTTCATGTTGAACCTTTTGTGGCTTTTATTCGAATATCATGGATCATTTTGGTAATTCAAATATGACAAATTGACAATTACTCCATAAGCTTTCATGATTTGATTTGAATTTGTTCCTGATAAATTTGTGACCACATATGATTGTGACATTATATAGTATGATATGATATGATGCAATATGATATGATGTTGTTGCTGTTCTCCCACTCTTTGAGTTGAAGGTTAATGGAAATCTTTGTTTATGTTAAAAGCGCTCCCAACTTTTCATCTTATTACTGTAGCAATTATCTGTAGCTTGAGTCACTAGAATTAAGCAGAAGTAGTTGATAGGTTGTATAATAGTTTTAGTTCCACCAAAAGTGAAAAATGCTTTTTAGAGGCTGTGTGGAGATGTATAAACTGCTTTTGGTGTGTTTTCTGGGATTGGTAAGGACAGTACAATATTTCAATATAGTACTGTGCTGGTACAGGGTAACCTTATAAGTCTTGGTCTTATCATGCACACTGATATGCAAGTTGATAAAGCATAAGGAATTATATTGTGATCCTATCATGTGTCTATTGACTGCCTGGACTAGACAAGTGAAATAAAACTGATCGTTTAGAACGAATTGCTTGTACATTTGGTACCACAACTGTTATCTACGTGATTCAGCTCTATAGGGGTGTGATAGTCGCCAAATTAGGAACCATGTTGACATGTGGGGTTTATTCGACTAAATCTCATCCCATGAGTGCAGTAGGTGCTACGTCCTTGGTTGGGCTTGATGTCCAATAATCCATGTTCCCAACTTCGTTGCACATGTGTGCTAATTCAATTTGCAGTTTCGTAAACATTATTTTCCTCTTATATCATATTAAGTGATGAATTACATCTACTTTTTTTTTCAAACTCATCTTTTTTGGATAAAATAAACAGTTATATTTTAAGTTTTACCCCCCATAGGCAATTATGTGTTGTGATTTGTCCAGGGAAGGATTGAAGGAGGAGGAGCAACAAACCAGGTTAGCCTCTTATTCCCTCTTTGCAATGAATACCTCTATAGGGTCTCCTTTATTGGAGAGTTTGGGAAGATTTGCTTTGTTCATCTTTCTCATGTCTTCTCTCTTTCTTCCCAAGAGAATGTTCCTAGTTTCCTTTTGTTCTTTCAATGAGTCTTGGCTCTCTCTTTCTGGTTTACATGTTCCTGTTCCTTATATAATCTACAATCCTCATTTTCTTCAAAATTCTACTGTTCGAGATAGCCCTTATCTGATGCCAGAACTGTCATTGGCACTCACCTTGGATATACTCTCCTTTTCAATTCCTGCTGATGTATTTTCTTTTTTAATTGGTCTTAGACTTTTCCGAAGCCTTGGTCATAAATATAATTTTCTGTCATGTGTTTCAATGCAACATGCACTTTGTTCTGTATTTATCCTGAAGTCCTATCTTGTTGTTGGCTTCTTGCCATTATAAGGAAGTATGTTCATTATCTTTCCATATTCATCTCACTGTCCTCTGGAATTTATTAGTAAATACTTATTATTATTATTATTTTCTGAATCCTCCTCCTTCTTTCCGTACACCAGGGTTTACACTCTCTTCTTGTTTCCTTCCCCCTTCTCCAGTAACCCTATTCTTTAATTGGGTTACCAATATTTCCCTGTGTTTTGCATTTTTCGAAAGGCGTGGTCCGGCACTTCCTAAGCAACAAAATGAAAACATTATCCTCACTAATTGTATAAGGGGGGCCTTTGTTGTCCTATGTTTACAGGAGAGATGTGTTGTAGCTGTTTGGACAATGACGTTAAGATACTGGTCATAATTATTTTGTATATTTGACTAATCATAGGCTCTGGGTTGTTGGTTGCACTGTATAATTTTTCCTTTTTTATTTTGTCTGTACAATCTATTCTATAAGAATTAAGAAGAAGAAGTTATAAGCTCCAGTATCTTGAGTGTTCTTTAGTATATTATTCCGTAGGGTACGAGTGTCAGAGTGGTTGTACAGTAAATTGTAATCTGTTAGCAGAGCATTTTTTCTGTAGGGTATGTGCTTTGATTGTATTGTAATATATAGCAATAGTAAGCAATTTCTGTCAGTACCATGAATACTATTTGATTTTACATTGTGGTCTCTCTGGAAAAATAATAATATCTACCTAGACTTATTTCTTGTCTTAAATTGTTTCTGCAGTTACTTGAAAAGGGGGGTGAATGACCGTGGGAGAGTTGCTAATGATGTTGAGACAGAGCAGATTGTCCTTGACGAAGAAGCTGGCTCTTGCAAGGGTAAAATGAGTTCAGTTGTGCAAATGCGAGGTTCAATACCACTTTTCTGGTCACAAGAAGCTTCGAGATTTAGCCCTAAGCCCGACATAATCTGTACGAAGATAGTTGACTTGTTGAATTGCTATCATTATTCATCTCCTTTTTAGTATTTATTTTCCCCCGTTTTGACTTCAGTGCAGAGGTATGACCCAACATATCAGGCAACAAAATTACATTTTGAAGATCTTGCTAAGAGATATGGAAATCCAATTATAGTGCTTAATTTGATTAAGGTAACTCTTCTAATGAAAATGTGTCTTTGCTCAAACAAAAATAAACAATGTTAAAAGGTGAATAATATTTTCACTTGATATTTCTTTGTTCAATGTTTTGCACGGGACCTTACTTTTGTCTCCATCCCTGTGCTTACGGGGAAAAAGAACTTCCCATCAATCCATCATCAGGCTCCTAGTCACCACATCAGAATATTACTTTGTGCCCATTCTTCTACCAAAGTTCCAAATGATTTTCATATTGGAAATTTAGGGTCAACAGCCATTCTTACTTCTCATAACTGATCCTTAACCACAAATGACAAAACATCTAAAAGAAAGGGCTAAGACATGGCAAAATAAAAGGAGCAACAAACTAAAAGCATGCTTAAATGTTGATGGAATTGTTCTATGATTCATCTTTTAGCTGATTCACCTAATGGAATAAGGCATCTGTTCTTCTTCTTGTTATTGTTCTATGGATCATAGTTATGGGAATTCTGTTGTATATTCCTTTGCATTTTTCTTTGTTGCTCTTTTAGTATTTGATAGTTTTGTTAGGGCGTATTCTTGATCCTATTGCTCTGTTTTCCCCCCTTTATCAGTAAATTCTTTTATTGAAAAAAAAAGTGCTGATGAAAGGTTTGAATGTTTCCATTGAAATTTTGCATGAATTATTTGGTAAACTCTGTTAATTGGATATAATACTGACTGTTCTAGATAGCTTTTTATCTCTTATTATTGAAGTTTTACGAAAAGAGAAAGTACAATTTTGTTGTTTATGTAAATTACAAAATGCAGACAGTTGAGAAACGGCCTCGAGAAATGATGCTTAGGCGTGAATTTGCGAATGCTGTTGGGTATCTGAACCAAATTCTACCTGCAGAAAATCATCTTAAATTTATTCACTGGGACTTTCACAAGTTTGCTAAGAGGTGAGCATTCTAAGTTTGTTCTTTTTATTCTGCAGCATTGTTGTTGTCTTCATTTCACCTGACAATTCTCCATTTTTCCCATATGTTTTCAAAGCAAGTCCGCCAATGTTTTGGCAGTTTTGGGAGCTGTAGCAAGCGAAGCACTTGAATTAACAGGCTTTTACTACAGTGGTAAACCCAACATCGTAAAGAGGACTAACAAGAGCAACAGAACAAGTTCAGGGAGGTATGTTCCATCTTTCAGTTTTGTTGAATTTTAACCATAACTAAGAAAGATTATATATATTTGGTGATTACTTTTGGTTATGATTTTAAAGGGATGCTTCACTTAGAGATCTTAGAGCTAGTTCTGGGGACCTTACAAGGATAGGAACTGCTACTGAAATGCTAAATTCTCTGGTCATTCGAGACAGAGAGACTGACGTGAGCCATCAGAACCAAAAAACTAGTGTTAGTTGTGATGCACCACGCTTTCAGAGTGGAGTTCTACGTACCAACTGCATTGATTGCTTGGACCGTACAAATGTTGCCCAGTATGCTTATGGACTTCAAGCATTAGGGCGCCAGCTCCATGCAATGGGTTTGAGTGATGTTCCAAAAGTGGATCCTGATAGTAGTATTGCTGCTGCACTGATGGACATGTATCAAAGTATGGGAGATGCACTTGCCCAGCAATACGGCGGTTCTGCAGCTCACAATACTGTATGGCATATTTTATGTGATTCAAAATTCATGTTATCTGTTTGTCAAATGTTTGATTTACTTACTTGTGTCCTCTCCCGCTGGCTTTACATGTATGTGTTTTGGTGATTGCAGGTGTTTCCAGAAAGACAGGGGAAGTGGAAAGCAACAACACAATCAAGGGAGTTTTTAAAATCCATAAAACGATATTATAGCAATGCATATACTGATGGTGAAAAACAAGATGCAATAAACTTGTATTATTCCTTCCTCTTATTTCATCTTAATGATCTTCTTGTCCTTTCCTAGATGGGTTTCATAACTTACTTATAATAAGATTTGATAATTTTAGGGTCCAAATGTGTTAATCATGTCTTCTGTTTCCAGATTTTTAGGTTACTTCCAGCCACAGGAAGGGAAACCTGCTCTGTGGGAGCTTGATTCGGATTATTATCTCCATGTATCTGGTATTGGGGATGATCTAATTCCTGAGAGTTGGTAAGTTCTTTTTTTGCAAAATTGATCCCAGACGTGTTTTATATGAAGTTAGATTTGGCATTGGTTTTATAATTAATTATGTGATCAATTTTTTCTGAGTTTTTGCAGTTGTGAACTGAATGCCAAGCCTGCCGGAAGTGTTGGAATGACATTCAGACCTATACCAGCTTGCAGAGAAGATTTCTCCCGCCTAAAATTGACTTCATTTGACAAGTTAATTGAAAAGACCTGTAGCGCAATTAAAAATGTAAGGCTTTGCAGTGAACCTGATCAAAGACCAGGTGGTGTCTCTGGAAGCAGTGGTGTAGCACCTGATGCAGCGTAACTCCCTTAGATGACTTACTGCTCTTTTTTTTTTCTTTTGCCCCCCTACCAATTATAGAGCACTGTTTTCCATATTTTATGTGTATTTATTTATTGTTACCGTGCATGTAGATATTAGCCTTTTGCGTTGCCATATATTCTTGCACCAGTTACCTATAGCTCTGCTTCTGATTTATTTATTATAATGGTAGTTGATATTGTCCTTTTCCTCCTTAAGTTAGTTGTAGTGTATTTTAATTACTAATTATTCAGTAAATGAATCAGTCAGCATGCAGTCTTGTCATATTGGCAAAGGAATGGATAGATGCATAAGGTCTTAGGTTCAACCCTTATTGCCAGTAATGTATAACTGAAAATTTTGTTTAAAGATAGTATCTCTCATATGTTTGTTTGGGTTTTAATTCTATAGTGAATTAAATAAACTTGTTTGGGAGACAATTATGGGTGCTGTTTCTGACTGATGTAGAATGCAATAAGTTTTCTGTACGTGTGAAACTTGATATTGTTTGAGCTGTGCTTGTGCATTGTTTGTTGACCTTCTTCTGGTGAAATTTTTCTGACTCACTAAATCTGTTTACGTTGTCCAGTGAGATACAGCTTAAAAGCCCCAATTGGCTTTTTGGCCAGAGAAAGTATGAAGAAGTTTCCTCTGCTGCAAAGGCTACTGCTCGCGAAATTGACGTTGAAGGATCTCAGGCTAATGGCTTTTGCAACTTGAATTGGCTTTCATCTAACAGTGATATGAATGAAGAGGATGTTTTTCAAAGGTATGTATTTTAGATGTTCATTATCCTTTGAAATCTTTGATCTATCTTAGATATATAATTCAAAATTATTATTCTATGCGATTTGCCATAACCGTGTTGTGCTTTTTTTTTTGGGTGACTATCCGTGTTGCACTTGGTTTCAAGTAGGACAAAATCTCCTTTCTAAATTCTTTTGAAGTTGCTTAAGTAATTCTATTGGATCTATTATATAGGATGGATGCTTTTTAGCTTTTTTTTTCCCCAGTTTATTAATGATGCTCTTTGTGTACTCTTAATTTTCAAAGGTACCTCACAATGACCTCAGCGAATGAGGCCAACGGCTGGTATGGAGGCACCCTCCTTGGTGATCAAGATGAAAGCAGTGAGATATATAAACATTATGCTGATCTGTGCCAGGTATTATGCTCAAACTACATTTTGAGTTTCGATGATCATGCAGCTATGATATCATTCACATGAGAAATAATGAACATGTACCAATGCAGGGACCTTCATTAGAACTTTTCCAAAGTGACTCAGAGAGGGAGCAACACTATGCAAATGCTTTGAGCACGAGTTCATTTGAAATTGTAGATGATGGCGCCATTGCCGCAGAAATGGAAGCCGCTTTAAAGGAGTATGAACATGTTGGGACTGACCTTGGAATCATTCCCACATCTTGTAAATTCTTCGCTGATGATCCAAGCTGGTTGACCAGATGGTTAATTGGGGAAGAGAAAGTACCTAGGATATTATGAGTCCTTTTTTTTTACAGTAGGATCTCATGAGTCCTTGTTATACTATGTAACACCCAAGTTTTTCCTTCAACTACTTCCTTGATTATTGTGTTGCAGTTTTGTGAAAATTATTAATTGTCAATCCTTCAATCGCGTTGGTTCCAAGTTAAGTCCCCATGTACTGTATATATAAGATGAACAATTGTTCCAACTCAATATGTGTTTCAAACCCTTAAATTTTATTGGGTTTGATATATATATTTGTTATTAGTTGACCTATGTTTTTGACTCATGCTTCCCAAAGACGTGAGTTTTAAAATTAACTGATGTGAAGATCTTATTAACGGGTAATGCTACAAAAGACTAACAAAAAGTTTAATTAAGATCTTCTAAGATATTTGGTATTCATTGTGAAAAATATTATTGAGAGTGACGCTCGGAATTTATTTAAATAAATGTGTTGATAGAGAAAATTAAATTAACAATGAGTACCAAATGACTCAATAATATTGGACAATTTGTTTGTTAGACACATTGGTGTCTCAACAATATCACTATAAAATTTGCCAGAAAAATTGTGAGGGGTACTCTTAAAATCTATATAAAAATATACGGTTTTGCTAGGTGTACATATAAACATATTGAAACACATAAATTTTTTTCACTTGAGGGAGTAATTAATTAGGATGTGTTTGTGTGTTTTATATGTACACCTAACTTTTTTGAAAAATATAATAGTTAATAGCATACAAATATATAATGAAGTGGAATCATCCATATATATTCTATTACGGTAATACTAGATGTATCATTATACACATTTATACACACCATTTAGTAACACGGAAAATGCAAATATTAACACGAAAAAATGTAAATTTCTGTGCTGATGTTTACATTTTTCTGTGTTGCTAAATGGTATATACAAGTGTGTATAATAATACACATAGATTTATTCATTCTCTTAAATTATGTTATATTATCTTAATAATTAAACTTATAAAATTTTAGAGAATTCGAATAAAAAACGTAATCAAATAAGGTATTTTTGAAACTGTGTTATATATACATCATAGATCATACATTTAAATAAAGTGATGTGATAAACTGTCAACTTGCTTTTAAATTTTATGGATAGAATTGATTTAGAATAAATCTATGTGTACTATTCTATACACTTATACACATCATTTAGCAATACAGAAAGATGTAAATAATAGTACAGATCTTTATGTTATTGTTTACATCTTTCTATGTTGCTAAATAATGTGTGGTACATCTAGTATTATCCATTAATTTATATGGTAAAATATCTCAACTTAACAATTAGATCAATAAAAGTTATAATATTTAAAAAATCCTTTTTTGAAAAATAATATATTTTTGACAAAATTAAATTTAATAAGCAAATTACCCTGAAGTTCCTATAAGTTTTAATTTGTAAGTTTTAAAATCATCATATTATAATATTTAATAATAAAAAATGCATAAACACAATTCATTGAACATGTAATGCTTTTTTCCTTTTGTATTTTACTCTTTAGCAACACATGTCATTCTAGTTTCTAGGGCTGGAATGAGAAGGCGAGTGGAGGTGTAGCATAAAGCATAACAAGAATTAAGGAGTGAGGCCCGAAGAAGAGAGGGAAAATCAGTTGATTGATTGATCGAAGCAAATGGAAGACATTGAAGATTTACTTATCGGAACCCAAACCGGAACTCCACCGGGATTCCGCTTGCCGCTACCTGCTGCTGTTGCAACAAAGACCAACTCCGGTAGAAGGAATCAGAATCAAATTCAGAACCAAAGGCCGCAACTCTCTACTGCAACTCCCTCTATCCCTGGCACTCAGGTAGGTCCCTCTTCCTTACTCTCTTCTCTGATTTGCCTTCTGTAACTAACTGCAGCACGTTGCAAATTGCTTCTTCAGACTATCTACATCAAGACCTTCGGATGCTCCCATAACCAGGTATCTCTCTCTTTCTCTCTGCTTTATCAACTAATCTTAGCTTAATAAGATCATTTACTTACTAATTGGTGCGTGTTTGCACAGAGCGACAGTGAATACATGGCTGGTCAGCTCTCTGCTTTTGGCTATTCCTTCTCTGATAATCCTGACCAAGCAGATCTTTGGCTCATCAACACGTACGTCCTTCGGTATTATTATGCAAATAACATCTAAAATGAAATCAGTTCATGGTTAAATAGATATTTATTAATTCTGGATGCAGTTGCACTGTGAAGTCTCCGAGCCAATCTGCCATGGATACCATCATAGCCAAAGGAAAATCCTCAAACAAGCCGCTTGTTGTCGCGGGATGTGTCCCTCAGGGAAGTCGAGGTTTGAAAGAGCTTGAGGGGATCAGCATTGTTGGGGTCCAGCAAATTGATCGCGTCGTTGAAGTTGTCGAGGAGACCTTAAAAGGCCATGAAGTCAGGCTCTTGACCCGCAAGACTTTGCCTGCACTTGACCTCCCCAAGGTCACCTTTCAATTCCAACTTCAGTTATTTATTTATAATAATATCTCTTTACTTCGCATCAAAATTTATTTATTGTTGTATTTTTTTGTAACAGGTTAGAAAGAACAAGTTTGTTGAGATTCTTCCTATTAATGTTGGTTGTTTAGGTGCTTGCACTTATTGCAAGACAAAGCATGCTCGGGGTCACTTAGGTAGTTACACTATAGACAGCCTTGTAAGTACTGTTAACTGCATTATGTTATGTTTCAATTTTGAAAATATGTTGGGGGTGATTCTTTTGTATAACTATACTACTAAACTAATGCAGGTAGGGCGTGTAAAATCCGTCATAGCTGAAGGAGTTAGAGAGATCTGGCTGAGCAGTGAAGACACTGGAGCATATGGTAATTTCTGAAAATTTGGAGATGTTTGCTGAACTGAATATACGAAATTTGTGTTTAGTTAACTGATGGATACACCTCAGGCTAAACTTGTTCAATTTAGACTGTTATTGAGGTTGGGCTTTATAGCAATGGTTTTTTACAGGTCGTGACATTGGTGTCAATCTTCCAACTTTATTGAATGCCTTAGTGGCAGAACTCCCACCTGATGCAAGTACAATGTTACGTATTGGAATGACCAATCCACCCTTTATCCTTGAACACTTGAAAGAGATAGCAGAGACTTTGCGACATCCATGTGTGTACTCATTTTTGCATGTACCAGTTCAGTCTGGAAGTGATGCTGTTCTGACTGTAAGTCATCAAAATAGTTTACAAGATTGCTGCAACAATTGTTAACAATTTATTGACTACTCTAAATGTCTCAGGCAATGAATCGAGAATATACTGTGGGTGAGTTCAGGACTGTTGTAGATACCTTAATGGAGCTGGTGCCAGGGATGCAGATTGCCACTGACATAATATGTGGATTTCCTGGTTAGTGGATGGTCTCTGTTACATGTTCTATACTTCTATTATACACTTAACCTGATCTGGATAAATTTATCCGTGATAAAATTTCGAGTAAATAACTCATAAGTTGTGAATCATTTTTCTGAAAAAGATGTGGCGTGGAAGTTGTACTACTGAGACTCTTGTTCACTGATTTAATCACAAAGCAGCAGCAAATCTTTGCCAACATCAGCTAAATAGATCAAACAATGTTGTTGTATCTTACCATACAATACACTTAAGATTCTTGTACAGTGATTTAGTCATGAAGTATTTGATAGAACAGTATAGTTGGATCTAATTTCTCGATGTGAAATACGAAATGGTTTCCTAAAGTGCACATGATTGAAATGATTTGCCAAATTGTTTACTAAATATAGGCAATATATTGGTATC
>JASCZI010151050.1:208082-226650 GCA_036250425.1 Stylosanthes scabra | reverse complement strand
AAAAAGATTAAAAAAATTTAAAATAAGAAATTTAACCCCCCCCCCCCCCCTTCCAGCTGACAAGTGGCAAAGAAAAATGAAATTTCTTTCTCCTTCATAACATCACGTGCTCCTAAAATTTAACTTTTACAAGTGCTCTATCAACAGAAAACTAAAAACTCATTCTAAATGACATGATTTTGCACGACTAACCATATGTAGGGTCTGTAAGTAATCTCATGAAAGGTTTGAAAGAAGATAATAATAACAATTTAGCTTTCAAAGTGAGTAAAGATCAGATTTAAAGTCGAAACAGTTTCAAAAAGTACTCTTTCTTTAATGTGACATATTTGAGTATTCATTGCAGGAGAATGTTCAAACATTTTTGGTCAACGTAATTGAAAGTGAAATTTTATTTTTAAAAAATTGAACAAGACCAGATAATCAAAATTAGTAGTCAGATTCAAAGTTTTTATAGTTTTCATATGTTGGATCCTTCCTCTGATTTAAATGTGTACACCTTTTGATAGTATATATATATATATAACAAGTTGTTCCTTTTCTTATGCAAAAATGATTGAACAAATATGAGTACCAAAACATATATGAGAAGAGCATACAAAGAAACAAAAATTACCCAAGGCTCCATTCCATATGCTGGTGACTGTGCCAACGGTTGGTCTGGACAGCAACGGGATTTGAGATGGAAACGGCAGGGTTAAACGGCTGCAAACAGAAGCAGTGTAGTAAGCATAATAAGTATCTCTCTTTTTAGTTAGTTGCTTATATGTTTTTTTGTCTAGAGATATGTTTGAAGTAATTATGTGGTTTTAAGAACTACATGAATTAGGAGTATTTGGTGATCTATTAGACTATGGTTATTCACTAGGAATATTTATCATGTTAAATTTTGAATGTGTCTTATTATGTTCCTTAAAAAAAAGGTATTGCTTATAACATTACTTATGTTAACCATGAGATTCTGATCTGTAAATGGCTTTAGGTTTTTTAGAATAACTGTCTAAAAATGCTTCTAGATTAACTACTGCACTATAAATACTGCATATTTGATATTTCTATAAAAACAATTTTCAATTGGATAGGGTGAATTAGAAATTTACCTATGCAGATTTGAATTTCATCAACTGAATTTGTCTATGTCATGCCAAACATTGGGTATGTAGTCCCTTGCAGTACCTGAAATAGAGTTAGAAAACAATTAAGAGAAGAGTTAGAAAATTGCATTAACAGTCCTTTGCATTGTAAATTTTTAAATTTGACGCCGTGTGTCAATGAAATTTATAGAAAATAGAGTTCGGTTATTAGCATAGCACTCAATTCACTGTATTTACTTGAGATTTACAAAGAGAAAAATATTTATATATACATAGAAGTAAAGAACATAGCTATGTAAAGAGAGCATGTTACCAGAGCAAACAGCAAAATTGTAATTAATATTAAATATTCATAAAAACATCCTAGGAGCAAACACCAACTTGGACATACCACCCTCCTTGACAAATCAGAAACATAAGACAGAAGGAAATGATGCAGGTTAGATTCAATGGAAACAGGTAATTTGAAAAATAGGGCTTTATAACAATTTAAAAAAACAAAATTAAAAAAAATGTTTGTAGCTAATCATAAAAGTTATGTGAAAGATGATAAAGAAAGGAATGGTTTTTTGAGATGTAAATTATGAAACAATCGGAGATAAGGCCACCATTACCTTTGATATTAGTTTGCTCCAAAGATCTTCTGTGAGTGCAGGATCCCCATCTTCAGCTCTGTATACAGATCTTCTTTCTCAAGTCTCAACTTAACACAAACCCGTCTTGAAGATGTTATATCTGGCCTAGAAGAAAGAAAAAAGCAAGAGAAGAAAATAGGATGATTAGAGAAGCAAACTCTTACCAAAGATAAGCAGGAAAATGAGGATCATAACAAAATTAAAGTTGCAAAAGAATCCCTATCTATCATTGGAGAAGCATTGTGAAGCAGGTTGAAACAGTGGAAAGTAAATCTTGATCGTCTAAAGAGGAGGAGCTATAAAGAAATATAGAGGAAGAGATAGCATAATATGAAGTCAGAAGAAATTTTTTAAAGAAATCAGTGTTTGTTTTTACTCTTTGAAGAAAATAGAAAGCAGAACATAATGTTGTAAGGAGATGTAAAATGAGGAGTCTGAGATTAAAGCAAACCGGGAAAAGAAAGCAAACCAAAATGCAACAATACAATATTTCTAAAAAGATAGTATTAGGGCATGACCACAACACACAATTCAGTTTATTTACTTGAGATTATATATATACATACACAACTTACCTATGGAAAGATGAAAGAGGATGAGAATTTGTGGTTAATCATTTTCTTTAAAAATTAATAATAATAAGAAGATAACAACAACAGCTAGCAAATTTTCCTTGGTGAATACATTTTTAAAACTTTTTTCCTTAACCTTTGATAACAACAACTTAGCAACTTTTTTTCTTCGGGAATACAATTTTACAAGCTTTTACTAACATTTTTATAACAATCACTGCACCAAAAACCCAGTGTAGGGCACCAAAATGCAGAATCAATTTGTAACAAATCTTACTACAACTGAGCAATAAGGCACAGAAGACAGTATCAATTTGTAATTATTTTTCTAACCAATTTGTAATAATTTAACATTCCTGAGCAAGAAGGCAAGCATCAAAAGCAATTTAACATTCCTAAGTCTTAACCAATTTAACTTGCAAAAATCAATTAATCTAAAGCAAGATTAACCAAACTGGACAGTGAACACTTTTAAAAATCAAAACTAATTCAGTAATTTTTCAACCAAACCATTCTCAATTTCTTATTTTTAGAAAAAAAAAAAAAAAGCAGGGCACAGAACACTGAAAATGTGAAACAACAAGAAGCCAAGCAATCTTAGTGGCCTACCTTTTACAGAGGAATCTGCAGAGAGAGCCGAGACAGATGACGGCGGCACGGTGGCGAGGAAGGGACATCCAAGCTGAGACGCGAAGAGGCGACAGTGGATGCCGTTAAGACGCTATGCGACTAGGAGCGAGACGAGCTGCAGAGAGACGGCGGCTGAAGCGGCGAGAAGATGAGATAGTCGGACGGCAGTGGGCAACGGCGGGGAGACGAGATGAGAAGGGAGGCTCTGCTGGGGCAAAGCTTGGGACTTGGGTGGGAGTCTGAGAGTGAGGTCGAGAGAGAGAACGAAGCAATCATATATTTTTTTAATTTTTTAAAAAAATATTTATTTAATTATGTAACCAAATAACCAATAGCATATATAATTTCGTTCTTTTTAAATAAATGAATTAAATTAAATATTTGTTGAATTGAATGAATATCAGATAAAACATTATTTGGTACTTTATTTATTAATTTTCAGACACTTTCAAATATATAATTAATAATAAATACTATATTCTTATAAAAAAAAAACATAATTATATGCTTATATTTATGGATGAATATAATTTATATAATTATATATAATCTATTATTTATTATCTACCTATCATCTATCTATCTATCTATCTATCTATTATCTATTATATAATATTAAAACAGAGTTTTTATACTTAATGATGGAGTGCGGCACACTTAAGAGTGCTTCCAGATTTATATTTCTTAATTAATTCAATCAAATCGACTAGAAAATTAATATAAATGTTGTCCATTAAATTACTCAATATAATTATTAAATTAATATCAATCATTACAATAAATTATTATAATTTTTGTATCATTAGTATTAATATAAATCACATAACTAAAGTTGTCAATTAAACGGGTTTATCCACCCATTTCATTTATGTCTATAGCTTAAGTCCAGTTTATTCACCGGATATAATTTGTCAACCCGAATTTTTTATAGCCAACTCGATGGATTAAATGGGTTAACCTATTTTCTATTTATTTTTGAAAAAAATTAAACTCTAATTTTAGTCGCTAAAAAAATTTGGACAAAAATGACATTTAGAAAAATAACTTCAAATATAATTAATTTTATACTACACTATATAAACTATTTTTTGAAAAATTAAAAATAAATTAATTGGACTAGCAACTTTAGCCCGTGATATATCCTATTTAACTAGACATTTTTTTAGCGTTAATCGAACTCATTCATTTAACCCGCATTTTTAACTAGGCTTAATATTTTTGGAAAATGTCCCTATTAATGATTATTTGGATTGATTCGACAAGTTCGACCTATTTTGACGGCTCTAGGAACATAACTCTTTATACATCTTTGGATAATCAATTCATTTGTTTTTCTTATCGCATAAGAACTGACTAAATTTTCATAAATATAAATTTATTAAAAATTATGTTGTTCTATTATATTGTAAATTATTTTTATTTTATTTTCATTTAATATATGTATATTTAACATGTACATTAGATTCTATTAAATTATATTTAAATTGTATAACATTATTTTAAATTTTGTTAAATTATTAGATTATGTTATATGTTATTTTTTATTTTTAAAATATAAGATATTTGGATATTATAATTCAAAATTTTTCAACAGCACCTGATTATAGCCAACCCAATTAATTAAATAGGTAGGCTTGTTTAATTAATTAATTATATATTTTTAAAAGTTATTTAATGAAATTTAATTTTTAATTCAAAAAATAAAAAAATATAAAAAATGACATTAGTGTTAATAGATAATAAATTCTAGTCATCATTTAACCATTCATATTCATAATTGTTAATTAAAGTATGAAATTAAACAACATATCAAAATGTAAGGAGTTAATGATAAAAATATAATAATTTTATTTATATATTAAAGTTAATTATTAAAATTAGTCGCTGATATATAATATATATTAAAATATTAAATACATATTAAAATGAGTTAATCACAGATATATTTTATATTTTAATATATATTATATTGATGGCTGATATTTGAATGGCTAGAATAACTCTTAAAATAATAGTTAAAATAAATGATTATCCAGCATTTCTAAAATAGAATATATCAAATTATTCATGGAAATTTCGTGATCGAATCAACCCATCAGAAAGAATGAAAGATAAACGGAGGGGGAGAGAATCCATCCATCCAAGAAAAGAGTGGAATGTTGTAGTGCACTCTACACTCGTAAAGCAGCAGCCACACCAAACAGAGTCCTTTGATCTCGACACGACTACCCTTACGTGGCGATCTCATATACAACAAGGACACGTGTCAACACCTGATTCCACTTCTCCATGCAACGTGGCAGTTACATTGCACTGTTGCAAACCACCGTCTTCCTTCCACATGCTCTCAAAAACCGAAACCAATCTCCAATCTGCGCCATCGTATATACAACACCATCACATGCATCATCATTCCTCCTTCAAACTCCATTTCTAATCTTCCAACATCAACAACAATGATGAACGTCTTAGCGTTGAGTCTTTTACTCACTTCGCTTGCAGCAGCAGGGGTCTTCTCTCCGCCACCCTCCGCGGATAAGAAGCAAGCAGCAAGCACCATTGTCAAAGAAGGCCACAGGGTTGTCGTCGTTGAATTCGATCAAGACGGTCATCAGAACACCAAAATCTCAATCTCACCGGAGCAGAACGTTGATTCTGACGCCACCGACGGTGTCCTCAACGCCGCTAAGGAGAAGATAAAGGAAGCGGCGTCGGTTCTCCCGAACGTGGGACAAGGAATATCGTCGCAACCGCACGATGCGGCGTTTCTCCACGCTTCCAAGGACCTCATCTGCGACGCGTACGGAAAGTGCAAGCACAAGATAGCAAGCGCGGTGGAGAAGGCAAAGGACACGGCGCATGAAGTGATCAACCTCGAGAGAGAGTCTCTGGCGAAGAAGAAAGAGACGGCGCGTGAGGTTGGTGACACCGTTTCAAGTGCAGTTGGGAAGGCCAAAGAAACTGTTTCCGATAAAGCACAGGATGCGAAGGAGTATGCAAAAGAAGCTGTGGAGAAGGCAAAGGAACAAGGGCAAACCCTCAGGGGTGATGTGGTTAGGAACGTGTCTGAAGGGAATGAAAGGCTTTCCGGGGTTCGGGGAGCGATGAAGCGAGTTGTTGGTGGCTATTTGGGGTCAATGGACACTTTGGATTCGTTGATGGGTGTGGCTGATTTGTTGGGGTTTGCAACTGCTTATGGGTTGTGTGTTTGGGTAACTTTCTTCTCAAGCTACGTGCTGTCCAGGGTTATGCCGAGGCAGCAATTTGCTGTGGTGCAGAGTAAGATATACCCTGTGTATTTCAAAGCTATGGCTTATAGTATTGGGTTGGCTATGGTGGGCCATGTCTTTGGCCATAGGTCCAAGGTTGTCGCCCACAAAGCTGAGACTTTGCAAGCTTACAACCTTCTTGCCTCGCTTTTCACTGTTTTTGCCAATTCTGTTTACTTGGAACCTCGGGCTACTAAGGTATTACTCGCTACTTCCTTTCTTCTATCGCCAATTCTTATATACGGATCAACATTTACCTTGTTGACATGTGAAGATTTTGAGATATGATCTTGATTCAATTTTTTCTTTTTAATGATCAGCTGATGTTCGAAAGGATGAAACTGGAGAAAGAAGAAGGAAGGGGAAGAGAGGATATGAGTGGTGAGCGTAGCAGAACTGAAGAGCATCAACATCATCATCAGCACAGCACTTCTGATCCTAAAGAAACCGGCACAAATGGCGCCACCACCCCGGCGGCTGCATCAGGAGCAGCAACACCTACACGAGGTGTTGTAGAGCAGGATGCTTTCAGATCAAAGATTATCAAGCTTAATGAGAACCTGAAGAAGTTGAATACATACTCCTCTGTCCTAAACATCATGACTCTCATGTCTCTTACTTGGCATCTTGTCTATTTGGCTCAGCGTATTCACGGCACATGTCAGGCTTAAAAAACTTAGCAGTAGATGTTTCATTCCTGTGATGATACATGCTTGTAAATGTGTGTGTGTGTGTTTTTTTTTATGTTTGTGATGTGTAATCAATCTCTAGATTTGTATCTTTCATAGGCATATATGTTTATGAAGTAGTTCACAATATAGTGTCTTTTCCCCTCAAGTTATTATTGCATATTTTCAATGTGCTATATCTGGAATTGAGCTTTCACATGATGGATCATGCTTTAAATAAAGTGATTGTTACGTGATTGTTACGCTACCTTCAATCTCTGACCCTTGGTTCGCGCTTTCGTCCCTATTAAGTGTCACAAATTTGGTCGGATGCAGAAAACTCACATTTAAGGAAGTGTCATAAGAAAACTTTAAGCATTCATTAAGTGTAATAATGTACAACTATACAAATGGCGCAACACTATATTGAAAGCAAAGAAAGAGACTTCTCTATTGAAGTTAAATTCATCAGGGAACTCTCTACTGCAGTTGTATTTTCAGGTATTAAAGAATCAGAAACCAGTTTGCATGATCTTCATCGTTATATCTAAACTGCCAATCCTGAGATGCAAACACAAAGCAATCTACTTATATTTACTCTCTTGAACCATGCAATTACACCTCCGTTGCTGCTCAGATAGTTCCTGCAATATATGTTACAAGTTTCTCAAATCTGAAGTTACTGCTCTACTCACAAGGGCATAAGATTTAATCAAAATATAAAAGAAGAAAGTGTATGTACCTCAATTTGCTTTTGTAAAGACTTGACATAAGCTACTGCCTCATCTAACATGTCTGCAGTATTCGTTTGCTACAAGCACCAAACCATTATCACTGTTAAAGTATATCTGTATTAATTAGTATTGTGCGTTTATTAGGTTGATATTACTCATAATTATAGAATATTAGGTTATTATTATTGTGATTCTCTCTTTGCCTATAAATAGGCTATGCATTGTAATATGTGAGACACATCTCTCATACACAATTCTCATACACATCTAATACATAAATCTCTCTATTGTGTATTATCTCTCCCTTCCTAACATGGTATCAAGAGGTTAGGTTCTTTTTAGATTTTTTTTTTTCGATGGGGAATCATCTATGGTATCCTCCTTGAAAATTTTCTAGATTATGATCAAACACTATTTTCATATAATGTCTTTCTTTCTTGCTCCGATCTTATTGTTTTTCACTTGTGGTACCTTTGAGTTCTCGTTCTGAAAGTTTCTCCGGTCTCTCCATGGAAGTTTCGTCTCCACCTTGACAGTTTTACCAGTTTCTTTGTGGGAGTTCTATCTCCACCTCGTTATGGCAGTTTCGCCAGTCTCTTTGTGGGAGTTCCGTCTCCACCTCGGCAGTTTCACCTCTTCCGTGGCAGTTAAGTCTGCATCTCTCCGTGGCAGTTCCGTATGCACCCCGTTCCGGCAGTTCCGTCTGATTTTTCTTTCGGCTGGATAAGCGAGAACTGTTTCCGCAGTTCTGCCTGCATCCCGTTATGGCAGTTCCATCCTGCACTCGTTGTAGCAGTTCCATCTGCACCCCAGTTCCGATTTCTCTATGGCAGTTTTTTGTTTGCATCTTTTTTTTTTTTAATAAGTTTCAAACTCAAGTTGACACTTGAGTTTGAGGGGGATGTTAGAGTATATCAGTATCAATCAGTATTAATTAGTATCGTGCGTTTATTAGGTTGATATTACTCATAATTATAGAATATTAGGTTATTATTATTGTGATTCTCTCTTTGCCTATAAATAGGCTATACATTGTAATATGTGAGACACATCTCTCATACACATCTAATACATAAATCTCTCAATTGTGTATTATCTCTCCCTTTCTAACAATCACCGCATCAAAACTCTGTAATTTTTCATAACATAAACTGATACATATATGCTTGTGGAACATTGTCCATATTTGAAATGGGAAATACTTATACTAGACAATAACAGACAAAAACTCCCAAGAAAAACACAGCAGAAACACAACAGAACATGATGGGGCCTATAATATGAAGTATATTAGCTGGAGCTGATGTTTCAAAAATCTAGTAGCATTGTGCTCCAGCAAAATTTGCAGAGTCCCACATAGCTACTTTATTC
Organism: Stylosanthes scabra; assembly: GCA_036250425.1. Lineage (NCBI taxonomy): Eukaryota > Viridiplantae > Streptophyta > Magnoliopsida > Fabales > Fabaceae > Stylosanthes > Stylosanthes scabra. Next base: position 217,677 of record JASCZI010151050.1, on the reverse strand, counting down.
TTGCATTTATCCAAACCTCTATAAAGTGAGAGGAAAGGAAGTGTCTCCCCTTGAAACCATACAAGTTTGTTCCAAAATTCGCAATCCACTTTACAATGTAAAAAGGTAAATGGCTGACACATATACATAATGTAGCATTTGTATATCCTTTTTGCTCCATTCCATTCCATACTCTTTATCTTTCTGATACACCAAATGATGGTTTTGATTGGAAAAATTCTTTTTTTTTTTTTTTTAAACCAGCCAACGTATTAGTAAATGAGCAAGAGTTAAAAGTTTGAGTTGTAATTTTTGGGAAAAGAAAAAAATATTAACCCCCGGTTATTAGATGAAAAAAGTTGGTTAACAATTTTTTTTCCTTCATATCCTAGCTTCCCACTTTTATACTTTTATTTGACAGAAAACTTATCTGCATTTCATTTACATAATTCTATTACATCTCAGTATAATTAAGGCAGTTGCAAAAGCATAAAATCTGATGTTAACAGCAGTAGAAGCAAATTGCTTGATAATGATGATAAGGAAGAATAGCAGTTTAAGATGAAAAGTAAATTAACCTTATCCATGTTTGGTACAAGTTCCTGCAGCTTCCTGATCCGATCACTGATACGCGTCCTCCGAACCTGCACCATTAGAATCCAAAAAAGAGGCAACAAGAACGCGAATTCTGATTAGAGAACACTTTAGAAAGAGTAGAATTTGATAAATGTGATGCTGCAGCTACACATATATGGCAAGATTGAACTTACTCTTTCAGCAATACTCCTTGGATGTGTAGCACAGCCACGCTTTGCCCGAACTTTCCAAGGCACAGAGTCCTTTGTAATCTTATTCTCCACTTTCATCTCTCTCTGCTTAATTTCCTATAAAAGAAAATTTGAGAGAAATTAAAGACATCAAGTAATAGCATGAAATAAGTAAGTAAGAAAAAGAGGGAGTAATAACTGATTTGAACCTGCGGGATTGGATTACTGGCGCTGCTGTTATCCGGAGAAGCGTAGGCATAGTCGTAGTCGTAGTTGGAGGATACGTATTGTTGAGAGTAGTCGAATACAAAATCGGCGGGAGAACTATTGTGGCGGAAAACCCCGCTTGTCTCACCGGAAAGAAGCTGAGTGAATCCCACCTGGTGGATGCTACTGCTGCTATTCAAGGCCAGCGGATCTTCTTCTTCTCCTCCTCCTCCTCCTCCTCCTTCTTCCACTTCCTCCTTGACAAATAATGATTCTAACCAGCTCGCAGGAGTTGAACGGAATCTGGCAATACCACCGCCCCTACCGCTACCGCTACCACCACTGCCGCTGCCACTACTACTTGGTAATTGCATCGTCAACGTTAGCCTCAGGAGTTGCTCTGTTTCTTGTAAGTTAAGGAATAAGGAAGGATTCTTTTGGTGGTGGAGCAAGGGAATTGATCTTTTTGCTTTCAACAGATATTCTGCAGCCTAGCCTAGTAATTTTATGAGATAGAATGAATGAATTGAAATAAAATAACTCAGGTTTTTGTCTTGATTATTTGTGTTCGGTGCTGTTAGGACGCAAAAGCAGACGCTAGACGGTTGGATTTAGTGTTGCCTGCTGGATTCTTGTTGTTCTTGATTTCCATTTATGGACCATCTGATGTCTGCGATGAACGGTGGTGAATACAGTATGTAGGGCCCAACAGCCGCAAAGTTATGCGTTGCAACTTGCAACTTGTGAAGGATAGGATAGAGACATGCACTCTTCAACTCACTCACTCTCTCTCACGCGCCTGACTCCGCCCACTTGTATTGTATGCATGCACTCAGCACTCATAAGAGTTTCCTGCTGACTTGATTACACATCTTTATGAACCTCTATATGCCTTCATTTATTAACTGAGGAAGAAATAGACATAATAATAATAATGATAATAATAATAATAAAAAACTGAGGAAGAAATAATTGGTTTTTCGGAAAAAGAAACTAAACCTTTAAATAAGATTTTAATAATAGAAAAAAAAAGAGTGTTTCCTAGCCAAAGAAACCCTACCCACTCACTAATTATTGTATTATTTTATTTCTTATGTTGTGTTATGAACCTGCCTAATAACTGGACCAAAATCAGAACATCCCAACAAAAGACTTTGATATCAAGAGATAAGACAAAATGTAGAAAAAATATTGTACGAATATAAGTTAGGAAAAACTATAAATACAGGAGACAAAGCCTTATAATAAGTAACATATACATTCTAACTCAAATATTAGTATTTTTTGGATCGCTGAATTAATTTAAACACAGGAGTCTTTGCAAGTAAATCCTTATGATAAGTAACATATACATTCTAACTCACATCTTTTACATCAACTATCACTGCGAATAGTAGTTCAACCCAAGAACATGTTGGAAACATGGCTGCTTGCAATTTGCAAAAAATGTTGTCATTTTCAGCAATTCGTTACATGAGCAGCTAGTCCTTCAATATCTTTTATTGGGTGAAATTTTTTATTGATATATAGAAACCTATATATCTGCACACGAATAGACATTTCACGTTTCATACTATTTTCTGATAGAGTAGTTCTAAGATATGGTGCTTCAGGTCTAAGACCAGTGGCAGAGAAAAGCTCTCCCTTTTCTTTCTTTCTTTCTTTTTTTTTTAAATAATCTTGTTAATAAATTGATAGAAATAAGTAATTAACTGTTAAGCAAATAAAATATTGATATACTATACTCACCAACTACTCTGGAAAACTTTGACCCCATTTTTTTCATTAAGTTGTTCGCATCTCCAATGAGAGGTGGCTGCGTCCGTAGAAACACTCCCGAACTTGGCTTAGTAAAGCAGGATGGGGTGGCATTCTTTGAAATCAGAAAGGAGAATGTCTTTGAGGTTTTGGTGCTAACTTAATTAGGATATTGTCATGCCACACAAACAGAATTATGGGGAGTCTTCCACGACATGCGTGTGGCATAGGACATGGATACCAGAAGAGTAAACGTGGAATTTGATTCTCATCAATAAGTAGCTTTTAAAGGAATTATCATACACCAAGAAGAAGTTCAATGCTATAACTCTATAGGCTCTCTTATTCGAAATATACTTGCTATGAAGAACAGGTCTTGCAAAGTAAAATTTCAACATGTTTATAGGGAGGGTGGTGTTCTAACCAAAGTATACCTTTGGGGAGGAAGAGGCAAACTCAATTCTCGCTAATGCAATATATACCTCGGATTATTTATTATCTATACCAGAACAATGTGATTGATTATATGATCTTACTTATTATGACAGATTGATAGTTTTATAAATATATATGATAATTTGAGTTAGATTAACTTAATTTTGAACCATGATATTTTTAAGAGAAGTAAAACTCATGTTAAAACTAATGTTCAGCACTAGCTAGAGGACATCCGCCAGTGCAAAATTAACCCAAATAATTGGGCATGAACCTACATATATATTCCCGATATTTATTAAAGTTGAAAGGACAATTTCTTAGTAAGGCTTATCAATTATCATGTGGTAGGTCGTAGGTGTATTTCAATTTCGATTGATTTTGATGCACTATGCATTTGAAAGAGTTTTATATGATTATTTAATTATATTTGTGTATTTATATAATTTTAAAAATAATAAATTTAAAAATTAATTATTTTTAATAATGTAATAATTTCTGATTGTATTGATAAAAATTTTTAATGCATTAAAATTAAATTCATATGATTTGATTTGCAAAATAATTGAGAAGCAAAGTTTGACTGTATTACTCCAGCAACTATGCCTTTGTCTGACTTTCCTATTTTTATATTCTGACTGTGACTCTATGATTTTTTAATAATTAATATGCCTTGATGATGGAGAGTACAACACTCCACCACCAATTAATTCTTCTGCTTCAGTCCTCCTCCACTCCAAACCATCCATGGCCATATCCGGGGAGGTTTCCTCAGAATTGGAAGCTCCTCTGGTTGTTGACACTGACGACACCGTGAACGGCGCCGTTGACTACAAGGGACGACCTCCCATCAGATCCCAATCTGGCTCTTGGAGATCTGCTCGCTTCATCATATGTATTCTATTTCTATCTACGTCTTCGGCATCTTCCCCTCTCTTCAATTCTCATTACAACAAGTTACCAATTCAATTCAATTAATTCTTCTTCAGGTGTGGAAGTCGCAGAGAGAGTGGCGTTCTATGGAATTGAGGCGAACCTGATATCGTTTCTTACAGGGCCGTTGAAGCAGAGCACGGCGACCGCCGCCGAAAACGTCAACATATGGTCGGGAGCATCCTCCCTGCTTCCACTATTTGGAGCATTCATCGCCGATTCGTATCTCGGCCGCTACCGCACTATCATTATCGCCTCCACCATCTATATTTTGGTCAGTTCTCATCGCAATTCCCATTTCTCCCCTCCTTAACTAATATGAATGACATGAATCATGTAAGTTTTATGCTGGTCATTATCCCCAGGGCTTTTATATAAGGTACACATACAACTGTATATAAATAATGCCCTCTAATGTTTCACTCCACAACAACGACATCTTCAAAGCATTTGTATAGCATATATGTCAACACCACATTCATCTCTGTATGAAATTGATATATGCACCTTATAATTAGCCTTATCATGATAATTTAATATGAATGACAGGGGCTAGGATTATTAGCAATATCAGCTATGCTTCCTTAACTAATATGAACAACATTAATCATGTGAGTTTATGCTGGTCTTTAGGGGTTAGGATTGTTAACAATATCAGCAATGCTTCCTTCTCTCACCGATTCGGAATGCCAAGTTGGCAGCAAATTGGGATCATGTTCTACTGAATCTCAAGTAATCTTGTTCTTTATCTCACTTTATCTGGTGGCCATTGGACAAGGTGGACATAAGCCATGTGTTCAGGCATTCGGAGCAGATCAATTTGATGAACAGCATCCAAAGGAGCTCAAGGATAGAAGCTCATTCTTTAACTGGTGGTATTTCACCATGTGTGCTGGCTGCATGGGAACTCTTTGGATTTTGAACTATATACAGGATAACCTTAGTTGGGTTGTTGGATTTGGAATCCCCTGTGCTGTGATGATCATCGCATTGCTTGTTTTCATTCTTGGAACATGGACCTACAGGTTTAACATCAAGGGCCATGGCAAGAGCCCCTTTCTCAGAATTGGTCGTGTCTTCGTTAAAGCCGCAAGAAATTGGCAAGCAACGGGCATTCAAGAGGAAACTGGTGGAACACTCCCTCCTCAAAGCTCCCAACAGTTCAAGTAAGGATTAAAACGCGCCAAATATGAAGTCCTTTTATTACTATATTTGTAGCGTTCTTGAAGCAGCCACTACTAATACAATGAAATACATGCATTAGAGACCAACTTGAGTTTTGCTTCTAGTTTTGACTATATGCCATCTGAAGATGCCTGAATCTGTCCTAGTGTAACTCTGTACATAGAGTAACATTATTTGAAAAAATCTTTGTTTTTTCCTACTCTGAAATTTCCCTACATATATAACCTCAATTCTTTGCATAGGAAATATAATATAACTACCTTTTTCATCATTGGCAGCTTCCTCAACAAAGCATTATTAGCACCAGACTCTTCCACCAAAGGAGAGGTCGGATGTAGCATCGTGGAGGTGGAAGAAGCAAAGGCAGTACTAAGGCTTGTTCCTATTTGGGCAACAACACTGCCTTTTGCTATTGTGTTTGCTCAAGCCCCTACCTTCTTCACAAAGCAAGGATTTACGTTGGACCGCAACATATTTCCAGGCTTTGACATACCTCCTGCTGCTCTTCAAACGCTTATCAGCCTTGCCATTGTTGTCACCAGTCCCATCTATGACCGCATATTTGTGCCAATAGCAAGAGCCATCACCGGGCGACCCTCGGGCATCACAATGCTGCAAAGAATTGGGATTGGGATTTTTATATCAATATTTACGGTCATATTTGCAGCACTGGTTGAGATAAAAAGACTGCAAACAGCAAAAAATTTTGGCCTTGTCGATGAACCGGATGCAACCATTCCCATGAGTATGTGGTGGTTGATTCCGCAGTACTTCTTGCTTGGAACTGCACAAGTCTTCACCATGGTTGGCCTGCAGGAGTTTTTCTATGATCAGGTCCCGGATGAACTACGAAGCATGGGTCTTGCTCTGTACTTGAGCATCTTTGGTGTGGGAAGCTTTATAAGCAGCTTTCTGATTTCAGTTATCGAAGAAGTGACAAGCAGAGATGGACACGACAGTTGGTTTGCTAATAATCTGAATAAGGCGCATCTGGATTACTTCTACTGGCTACTTGCTGCCATTAGTGTCATTGGACTCACTCTCTTCATTTGCTTTGCAAAATCCTACGTTTATAATCACAAAGGAATTTGTCGAGGATAATCCACTTCTTACATACTTTTGTCGTTCTGCAAGGAGTAATGCTTATTTCTACTACTCAGGCTACTGAGGTTTGCCCAACTATATTGTTACCAAAGCTAGTAAGAGGAAGGTCAGAATAGGCAGACACTTCAAAGTTCAAACTCGTGTAAGATTTACAGGAGACTTCATATATGTTCAACACTTCAACTGCACAAACCATAGACATTTTATGTAAAAACAAATTGCAATTAGATTAAATTTGATTAAGACCATATATATGGACAAATAAAAAATTAGTGTTGTTGAGGGTATTATTGTTTGATAAGTATTCAATTGTTATTCTAGGTTTTTGTTTTTGGAGGAAACATTTCTTTGGTGTAAACTCATTAAGGATTTGGTTCATTGTCCAAATCTTTCTTGTAAGGTCATAGTTGAAATGGAAATGGTGACTCCAAATTATAATTCAGTTGAGAATTTTTTGTCAGATGTTATTTTATAATCATGATCAATGTTGTACCGAGAATAGGTAGAGTTATATTTGCAAAAGATGCTTTGATAGTTGAGTAAGTAAAAATCACTTGAAACTCAATTTTGCTTCCAAAATTTGAATAGTAAATTAAAATGATCCATAAAATTTAAAGTTATTCAAATTTCGTTTTCAAAAAGAAATTTGGAATCGTAAGTCAAAATGACTCCCGAAATTTAAAAAAGAAAAAGACGAGTACTCTGCAGCTGTGTTAATGGAGCATGTCATGTTCTAATGCATGTTGAAAAGAAAAAAGAGGAAGAAGGTGAAATGTTGTATTTGTGCCTTATTTTTACTTTGTTGGTCAATAAAAATAAGTGTGAGTGAGTTAAGTGTTTGGAGTTAACTAGATGGAGCCTTCTTTCATCGTGAAAGCATAATTTGGTCTATGATGGACATGATAATTATCCAGCACATAAAAAATATAATGTTTTATTGGGAATAAAAAATTAATGATAAAGATTAAATATTCAGAGCCTTCGTCTATGGTGAAAGCATAATCTGATCTATGATGGACATGATAACTATCCACCATATAAAAAATGTAATGTTTTATTGGAAATAAAAAATTAATGATAAAGATTGAATATGAGCCATATATTTAGAATATTTTATTCAGGTCTATCATGAACCCGGTCCATGAAAGTATTTGTGCCTTCTTTCGTTTAGAATGTTTTAGATTCTTTGGATGTCAATATCACAAAATAACGTCGTTTAGAGTGTACTACCGTATAACTTAACAGTATGTGTTAGCGTTTTGTTGACGAAAATGGGACCGACTTATTATTCTAAATTTTCAGGTGAAATTTAAGTAATTCTAAATTTCAGAATCTTTTTGACTTACGGTTTAAATTTCAGGTGTTAAATTGAATTTCAACTGCAGTAAAAATATTACAAACACATAGTATATAATTTCATGGATATAAAATGCTAGAAACTAACAGATATCAGGAAATTATTTTAGTGAAGAGTAGAACTAGAAGAAAAGTAAAAAAAAAATGTTAAACATAGAAAAAATGCTAGAGGGAAGATCACCTTTAACTAAAATTAGACTCTACATTCACAACAGCACCCATCATCATGTACATAAAATTATAGGTAAGTTATAGAGTATAGAAGTTACTTTAAAATAAATTTCTCAAATACAATTTTCAATCAAATTAGATAATGTCTTATAATTAAATGTCACATGTTATAAAAATAATTGAATTATGTATCCTTTTAATAATAATGTTAACCAATCATTTTATAATATACTAGCGGCTTCACAGGCACTATCGTGCCTGTTCAGCCACTTTTTCTATTAACTTTCAGTTGATCATTTATTATAAATTCAATCAATGTATTATTCGCTCTTATATATTTATTTATGTATTAATCAATATTCGTCAAATTAATATTTTAGCTACATTACTTCTACTATTTTTATAATTAAATAAAAGCAAACTTCTCATAAAGAAACATGTTAAAATAACACATAATACATATCTGTCTATCATATTTTAAAATAGCATGTATAAAGTAAAAACCAATGGTCATAGTGTATTATTGGATCAGGAGAGTAAACATGGTTTTAATTACATGCTATCTTTTAAAAATATATATATATATTCACGTCAATGTTGTTCGGTTTCATCTTTGTGTTCTTCTATTTTAAGTGGAAGCCCAAAATATAGATTTGAACGTGATGAAGCTTCTTTTTCCCTACAAACAATGGACAGAAGAAAATGGAAATATCGTTATTCTACTATTTTTGGCGGTGAGTTATAAGAATAAAAAATAGGCAATTTTAAATTCGTTATTTAAAGATATATACCTAGTAAAAATCTTAAGCAATTCATCATACATCACTTTATCCATAACTTCTCGAGCCTTGAAAAACTGTAAAACCATTTATTTGACTTTTCACTCACACTTGTGAAGACATCTAAATATTTGTAACATAATTAATATTTCACTAAGAAGAAGAGTTATTACCTGCAGAATTGAGATATCTTGTTTTGCCTTGAATTCTCTATGAAGAGAAAAAAAAAGAGAAATCGATTCCATGAATTTAATTCATCATTTAAAGTATTTATTTCAACATTACATATCATTGGTTATAAAGTTCAATTGAAAATAACGACACATACCTGCATTGTTGTTCTTTACGAACATGAGTCATTCGTTCAATTTTGAGTTTGTAGCTGAAAAATGGAAAATGTTAAATTTAGCATCATGAGTGTATAATGTTAAAAATACATAGATATATTACATTAGAAAGAATAAAAGATGATTACGTTACCTTTCATTTCTGATATTCAATATTTCTCTTTTTATCATCTTCCACAACTGTGTCTTGTCTGCTTTTACTGTACATCCCCAATCAATGTTGTAAATCCTAAGTGGATGTACCTGTTATAAAGATCAATCTTAATTAAACTTTAATAAATTAAAGTAGCTCGCTAGTATCATCATAGCAAATTCACAGTAACTAATATTCAAAAAATAATTACTTTGTTGTCGATTGGTGTAGTTGTTGCAATTGATTGCTCATCCTTCCATGTACACCATAGCTGCTGGAATTCGTCTTCCTATGATATACATCACGTTTCCCGCTTAACACTTAGCATCGCAACTAAACTTTAAATCATATATTTATTTTATTCTATTATTAAAAGTATATATCAATTAAAAATATACTCGACAATATATTTCAATAATATTTAACAAAATTTTTTCACAC
>JASCZI010151050.1:153759-198800 GCA_036250425.1 Stylosanthes scabra | reverse complement strand
GAATTATTGAGGAGTTGAGAATTTGATTAGAGTAATATTTAACAAAAGATCAACCGAAAGAAGTTTTGTTTAATAGTGGAGAGGTTATGCGGAAGAAATGGGTGAGAAGAGAGAAGCAATCAGGAGAAATATTTGAATATAATAGGGGTATATCTTTCCTAACTAATAATATAGGAAGATGTTTAAGTGTTCCGGAGTATCAAATATTTCATTGGTTTTGACTGTTGATCTTAATAAAAAATATTTTATTATTAAAATCAATTTAAAATCAACGGTTAAAAACAATTGAAGATTTAATACTCGGAACACCTCAACACTTTCCAATAATATAACTAATAAAAACCAACGTGTAGCTTAAACGACACAACTTCCTAATAGTCATTTCAGATTTGAGCCTTACTCCTATCATTTATCTTTTCTAAAATAAAAAATGAAATAAAAAAAAAAAAACCAAATTGAATAATGCAATGTGATGAATTTGAACATCAATCAGATTTTTAATATGCCTTGATGATGACAGAACAACACACACCAACACCGCTCAATTCTTCCTGCTTCAGTACTCCATTCCAAACAATCGATGGCCATATCCGGGGAGGTTTCCTCAGAATTGGAAGCTCCTCTGGTTGTTGACACTGACGACACCGTGAACGGCGCCGTTGACTACAAGGGACGACCTTCCATCAGATCCCAATCTGGCTCTTGGAGATCTGCTCGCTTTATCATAGGTATTCTCTATCTACGTATTCTCCTCCTTCCTCTCTCTCTCTCAGAATTCACATTACTACAAGTTAACAATTCAGTTCCATTAACTGTTCTTCAGGTGTGGAAGTCGCAGAGAGGGCGGCGTTCTATGGAATTGAGGGGAACCTGATATCGTTTCTTACAGGGCCGCTGAAGCAGAGCACGGTGGCCGCCGCCGAAAATGTGAACATATGGTCGGGAGCATCCTCCCTGCTTCCACTATTTGGAGCATTCGTCGCCGATTCGTATCTCGGACGCTACCGCACTATCATTATCGCCTCCATCATCTATATTTTGGTCAGTTCTAACTCCTAATCGCTATCCCCATTTCTCCGCTCCTTTAACCTAAAATACTCCATCTACGATCGTTTTTTGATTAACAAATACCGTGTACCGTGATCTAGAGTGTGAGTGCATCTTTATTGCGTCTCAAACTGTGGGAAAAGAGGTAAACAAGGAGCTTTCCTACCATGTAAATAAATAAATAAGAAAAAAGTTAATCAAAATATTAGTTAATTTTTTTTAAGTGGGATCATTCATCAAACTCCTCTCTCAATCACTTTATTAAAAGAAAAATAATGCTCTTCTCACCTTTAAAGCGGTGCAACTTACTTATAATAAAAGTTATAAATTCAACTATGGTTAAAATATTATTTTTTCTTTAAAGTGATCAATAATTTTAGAAAATTTTTTATTTTTAAATTGGGTAATAATATTTTAAGTTAATATCAGTTAATTTTTTGAAATTATTCTTATTAGATTTTAAATTCTAAATTATCAAGATATAGAGTTTTTACCATTAAAAAAAAAGCTGATATTGATATTGATATTAACTAATTAGAAGTTAATTGTTGAATTATTTTATATTGTGTTTTATTCCATATAAATTAAAGAATAAATTTAGGTGTACACACATTTATACATTCATCTATATATTTTTACATTTAATATATTCAATTTCCAAGCACAAAAATAAAAAAAATTTATCACATAAATTTTAAATTACAGCAAAAAAGTAAGGATTATTTTTTGAAATGAGTGTATGGATATATATTTAGCATTACCCTAAATTAAAATAATTTAACCGTCAAAACACCAAAAGCAGGAAAACAAAATTTCTACTGTATCCTCAGCCTGGTTGCAACGACTAATCCCCAATCTCTTGTTTTAGATATACAATGACAAAATAAAGAAAAAAGTATTTAAAGACCTAACTTATCTTTCAAATTATCCTAGTAACTAAATAAAAAGTTTTAATTTTTTAAAAGTAAATATCTATATCAATTTCTTAAAACATTTTAACTTCTCAGATTTTCAAACTATCGAAAATAGTCCCCAACATTTATTTTCGTTAGACAATATAAACTATTTCTATCATTTATATTGAGCAAAGTACAAAGTGAAAAAATAATATACCCACAATGGCTTAATTTCACATCGTCACAACCAGAAAATGAATTAAAAAAACCTGAATAAGGATGACCAGTTTTGGGTTAATCGTGTAAGTTTTATTGCGGGTCATTATCATGATTATCTAATATGAATGACAGGGACTAGGATTGTTAACAATATCAGCAATGCTTCCTTCTCTCACCGATTCGGAGTGCCAAGTTGGCAGCAAATCGGGATCATGCTCAACTGAATCTCAAGTAATCTTGTTCTTTATCTCACTTTATCTGGTGGCCATTGGACAAGGTGGACATAAGCCCTGTGTTCAGGCATTCGGAGCGGATCAATTTGATGAACAGCATCCAAAGGAGCTCAAGGATAGAAGCTCATTCTTTAACTGGTGGTATTTCACTATGTGTGCTGGTATCATGGGAACTATGTTGATTTTGAACTATATACAGGATAACCTTAGTTGGGTCATTGGATTTGGAATCCCTTGTGTTTTGATGATCATTGGATTGCTTGTTTTCTTTCTTGGAACATGGACCTACAGATTTAACATCAAGGGCCATGGCAAGAGCCCCTTTCTCAGGATCGGTCGTGTCTTTGTTACAGCTGCTAGAAATTGGCAAGTAAGGGGCATCCAAGAGGAGACTGGTGGAACACTCCCTCCTCAAAGTTCCCAACAATTCAAGTAAATTTAAACACATGCCATGCCAATTTCTAAGTCATTTTATTGTAATATTAGTAGTGTTCTTGAAGCAGCTGCTACTACTCCAATGAAATACATGCATTAGAGATCAACTTAAGTTTTGCTTCTACATGCATTGCAGCATTAAACTGTTACTGAACACCCACTTCAGCATTATTTGAACAAATGTTTATTTTTCCTACTCTGCTACTTCCCTAAATATATAGCCTTATTTCTTCGGATATGAAATATTATAACCCCGTTGTTGAAGTTGTAGTCTTTTCAACACTGGCAGTTTCCTCAACAAAGCATTATTAGCACCGGACTGTTCCACCAAAGAAGGGGAGGTCCCATGTAGCATCATGGACGTGGAAGAAGCAAAGGCAGTACTAAGGCTGGTTCCTATTTGGGCAACAACTCTGCCTTTTGCTATTGTGTATGCTCAAGCCGCTACCTTCTTCACGAAGCAAGGGTTTACCTTAGACCGAAACATATTTCCAGGCTTTGACATACCTCCTGCTTCTCTTCAAATGCTTATCACCCTTGCCATTGTTGTCATAAGTCCCATCTATGACCGCATATTTGTACCAATGGCAAGAGCCATAACCGGGCAACATTCAGGCATCACATTGCTCCAAAGAATTGGGACTGGAATTTTTATATCGATATTTACGGTCATATGTGCGGCCCTTGTTGAGATAAAAAGACTGCAAACAGCAAAAGAGTTTGGCCTTGTCGATCAACCAGATGCAACCATTCCCATGAGTGTGTGGTGGTTGATTCCGCAGTACTTATTGCTTGGAGCTGCAGAAGTCTTCACCATGGTTGGTCTGCAGGAGTTTTTCTACGATCAGGTCCCGGATGAACTACGAAGCATGGGTCTTGCTCTTTACCTGAGCATCTTTGGTGTGGGAAGCTTTCTAAGCGGCTTTCTAATTTCAATTATCGAAGAAGTGACAAGCAGAGATGGACATGACAGTTGGTTTGCTAATAATCTGAATAAGGCTCATCTTGATTACTTCTACTGGCTACTTGCTGCTATTAGTGTCATTGGATTCACTCTATTCATTTCCTTTGCAAAATCCTACGTTTATAATAACAAAGGAAAATCTCAAGGATAATCAACTTATACTTTTGTCGTTCTGCAAGGAGTAATGATTATTTCTACTACTCAGACAACTAAGGTTTGCCAATTGCCCAACTATGTTTTTTACCAAAGCTGGTAAGAGGAGTGTGAGAATAGACAAACACTTCAAACTCGTGTGAGATTTACAGGAGACTTCATCATTATTAAACTGTATGTTCAACTGCACAAACCATAGAAATTTATGTAAAAACAAATTGCTATTAGATTAAATTTCATTAAGACCTTATATATATTGACAAGTAATAAATTTCATTGTTAATGTGTATTTTTATTTTGGGAGGAAACATTTCTTTGGTGTATAAATCATTCAGGATGCTTCATTGTCTAAATCTTTCCTGTAGAGCTCATAGTTGAAATTGAAATGGTTACTCCAAAGGGATCCTGATACTTAAACTCACTAAATATTACAAGCATATAGTATAGGAAAAATTTTCTGGTATGGAAGTTGCTTTATTGGAAATCTGAAATGCCAGGAATTATTACTGTTGAGAAATATTATTTAAAATTGTAAACGGTTTTATTTCATTGCAAATTTGTAATGCGTTTGTTATTCGCTTATTCCCTTTTTTGTGTGCAATTATTCACCTGTTCTTACTTGTTCTGTGTTCCTTTTTTTTCTTTAAATCATTAAAAACTCTCAAAAAAATGGAGACCAACCTAGAACTTGGTAATTAACACTAAAATCTGCAAAATAAACAACACAGGATAGTGTCATGGTCTTGGACACACTTCAACGCTATCATGCCGATACTTGAACTTACTCAACCTCTTGAGCTAAGATCAAGTCAGTCTAACCATCAATATTAGCACTAAAGCTAAGAATGTAAGAGAACACAAGAGATAAAAGCTTTTGTAGAAACCATTTTACTAACACAAGTGATTTGTATAAATGACTTACACACTCAAACTCCAAACTCTCACCCCTATTTATACTCCAAACTCTCACTCCTCAGTAGACGGCTAAGATTAATCAACGATCCAAATCGAATGTCCAGAACCTTCATTACAAATATCTAATCTACCACATTTCTCAAAACACTTCTAGATTATTCTACCACACCCTTTATTCTTCTACATATATCTACACTCTTCTATAATACTCTATGACATTCTAGAGCCTTCTAGGGCATTCTAGGGTTTTTCAGAACCTTCCGGGGCATTCTAGAACATTCCGGAAATATCCAGAGCATTCTCAAATATACCAGAATACTATTTAAACACCGTTAAAAGCAACCTTATAAAATTTACCGTAACATTCTCCCCCACATATTGTGCAGACGTCCTCATCGCGTTTTGCTCATGATACCGCTCTAGGTGATCTTTGAATTGCCACAAATTATTTTACCACACGATAAAATTTATTCCACAAAGAATTTCTGACTGGTATTTCATATACGACTTCTAAGGGTTTTAAGTTTTAAATCTTTTTACTTGCTACTCAAGAAACTCACACTTATTTCAATATCTGGTCCTAAATTATCTCAGGCCTCTTATTCCACTTTGTAGTATTTTATTTTACCATAAATAGTTAACCACAACTAATTGTGGATAAGCACGTCATCATGACACTGATTATTCTCCTTTGAAATCACACACTTTTCCTCTCAAACTTCGAACCCTCTCTTCTAATTTTCCTCAGCTTTTACCATAATAAATTAGTTAAGACTTTATTCTCTATTTAAGGAAACCTCATGAACCTCACTGCCACAAAACATTTTTACTAAACTCTCAAAAGAAAATAACAAAATGTTGCACGTAAGTTCAGTATTCTAAACTTGAACTTCAGCAGCCCCTTTCACTATTCTTTAAGAAGAGGAGTCATACAACCATAACTTCTTGTCCTTTTTAGTGATTCTTGTACTCTTACCAAAACCTTCAGCAAGGTGACCTCTTCTTCTTTCTTCATTTTTTTTTTCTGAATTTTCCAGCCGTTACTATGATAAATTCTTACTCTCTTACATGTCTAGAAAATCCATTTTGAAGTCATATGAAGTCCACTTAAAAAGCTACACCAAAATTAAAACCAAAGTGGTCAAGCTCTACCACTTTTGTGATATATGACAAGAAAAAATACTGCTTCATATCTAACCAAGTTCTTTTGGTTGTCAGAATAATTATTGGTATTCAAAGGGTCTAATACTTCAACTAAACAATAGGTAAGTGCTAGACTTAGATAGATAGAATATGATTGTGATTGAAATGGTGTATACATGAATTACCGTGTGATGTTCTGTGTAAGAATTTTGGCTTACTGAAATAATTAGTACAGTGGTGCCTTCCTATCATTAGCCTATTATTTATATGTGTATATGATGATTATTTGTAATTGAAAAATTATGTTGACTCACCGAAATGATGTAGTGTACTTGGGTTTAAGTTTCAAGCTTTGAAAATTATTTTAGAGAATAAGAGACAAACGCTTATCGTACCACTTGATAGTTTTAGTCATTAAAACTCTGGAAAGTGACTTGCTAGAAGATAGGAATAAATCAGTAAAACGGTTGCTAATTAACAGTAATGGGTGGATACAGATAAAATAGGGTTATGATTATTATTGGATAGGAAACTGTTACACATAAAACATAATTGAAAAATAAATGAAAATTATGACCCTTGCACCATGAAGAGTTAAACGTTTTAGTGTGGTCAGAATTATGACAAAATTAGAGTTATGCTAGCTGGATATCAAAATCAGTCACTAAATTAACTATTAGAGTATAATATGTATTGAAATACTAAATATATATTAAAAATGAGTTAAATTATATATGTATTTTGTATTTCAATATATATTATACACTGTAGCTAATTTTGATGTGCAAATATAATTATTCAAAAAATAAAGTCTTATGTCTAAGTAAGATTCTTAGAAAGTAAGAGTAATAATTAGAACAAATAAATAAATTAATAAAAGAGAGAACGGTCTTTTAGGGATTCAAGAAATAAGATTAACATTAGATGATAATATTAGAGGTAAATTGGTCAAAAATAGAATAATAGAGTAAGCCTATAAAATTTAGACATTGAATGATTTTTAAAAGTAATGTTAAAGAATCAACGTTAGAGACGAATAGGGAACCCATAAGTGTAATTAAAGAAATAGTGGGTGATAAAGAAGGAAAAATGATATTGACTCCCTATGGTCTTCTAAATATTCGCTCTCAAAACTTTCTTTTTTTTAAATATAATTAAGTATGAAGGTGTCATAATTATGACTTTAGTTATTAAAATCATTTGAAAAATAAGTTAACCAACAATCTAACTAAAGTATATAATAATAATAATAATAATAATAATAATAATAATAATAATAATAATAATAATAATAGAATGAAAAGAAAAGGATATAATAATAGGATAGAAAGTAACTACCAATTTAACGTAAGTAGCTATATAAAATAATGATAATTACAATAATATTAATAAATAAAAACAGTAGTAATAATAGGATAAAATTTAAGATATTAATAATAGGATAGGTTTTTTTTTATATAAATATTTTTTAAATACTATTAACCTAAATAAATATTTTTTATGTATATTTATTTTTTTACGTAACGTTAGTGTTCCCGCAGACAGAGACAGAGATACCCAAAATAGAGGAGTCCCACAGGCAGAGCTCGAGAGACTGCAATGATTTTTTGGGTCGTGTGCCGCCTGCACGCGAGATTGGAGGACGGAGGGGGTCCCGCACCCACTGGCCGTGAGAATGGGCCAATACGTAGTTCCTCGTCCACTGGCCGCGAGAATGGGCCAATACGCAGTCCCTCGCCCACTGGCCGCGAGAATGGTTTATTTTATTATGTTTTTATAATAATTTTAGATTTATATGTGTTACTTATTTTATTGTTTCGATTATGTTCAACGTATAGGATAGTATTTTATTATCTGGATCGAACATCATAGATTATATACGGAAAATTTGTAATGAATTATTGAGATTTTGTTTCACTAGTCATATTTTTGTTCAAAAATTAATAACAGGGATTGTCTCGCGAATATCGCTAATGGTATCTATGGGAATGGGCGGAATAGGTAATTAACAAAGGAAAATGGTCGATGAAAATTTTACCGGTCATAGTCCTCCTGAACATGCCCTGAGTTAAATTTCATCGTATCATTTCTCAATAAATGGCCATAGCTAAGATATGACCACATCCTCCAAAGGCTGAATATTTGGAAGCTGGCCTCAACGATATAAATTTTAATTTTATGTAATAAAATAAATTATGATAGTTAGTTTAAAATTAAAATTTATATTGTTGAGGCCAGCTTCCAAATATTCAGCCTTTGGAGGAGGTGATTATATCTCAGCCCTGGCCATTTATTGAGAAATGATACGATGAAATTTAACTCAGTGCATGTTCAGGAGGACTATGACTGATAAAATTTTCATCGACCATTTCCTTTTATTAATTACATATTTCGCCCATTCCCATAAATACCATTAGCGATATTCCGGAGACAATCTCTGTTATTAATTTTTTGAATAAAAATATGACCAGTGAAACAAAATCTCAATAAATCATTACAAATTTTCCGTATATAATCTATGATGTTCGATTCATATAATAAAATATTATCCTATACGTTGAACATAATCGAAACAATAAAATAAGTAACACATATAAATCTAAAATTATTATAAAAACATAATAAAATAAACCATTATCGCGGCCAGTGGGCGAGGGACTGCGTATTGGCCCATTCTCGCGGCCAGTGGGCGAGGGACTACGTATTGGCCCATTATCGCGGCTAGTGGGTGCGGGACCCCCTCCGTCCTCCAATCTCGCGTGCAGGCAGCACACGACCCAAAAAATCGTTGCAGTCCCTCGAACTCTGCTTGCGGGACTCCTCTATTTTGGGTATTACTGCCTCTGTCCGCGGGAACACTAACGTTACATAAAAAATAAATATACATAAAAATATTTATTTAGGTTAATAGTATTTAAAAAATATTTATATTAAAAAAAATCGTTGAAATATAAGCATTAATGTACAAGTCTCTTAAAAGTAAAATTTTACCAATGTGCCACGAGAATGAAACTGTAAACCCCAATGTGCTAGAAATGCCTGGTAGAGCGGACTTCCATACCGCTTGGTCAGAAGATTTTATGAATGTGTAGATACCCGTTAAATGGATTGTTACTTGTTGGGAGCACGTTGTACTTTGGCCATTCTTTTATCAAGTGCCACGATTATACTTTCGGGCACTGGTGTGCTACCGATTCAACAAAGTAACCATATTTGGACTTGAGCCTGATAACGTCGGGTTACGGGTAGCCAACCAACGCATGAGCTCATCGCCTGCTTAGGATCAGGCATGCATCATATTTGATTGATGCATTTCTCTGTTATGAATGTTTACTTGCCTTGTAGTTGCTTTTCTTGTCGTATATTATATATGTGCTTGATTGTGTATGAATAATTGTATGAGCCTTATAAATGATTAGAATTAGACTGCGGACCCCTTAGGTTTTCCTTGTAGTACCCTACAGGGAATTTTAGGTTCTCACTCCCCTTTTTATTCCACGTCCGCAGATGGGGACCAGCGTCCTTTTCTTTGAGTATCCCGCATATGGCCGTTACGTGGATCCCGTGACACGAGGCGCGGTGTACTGGGGTAATCCACGTACGCGTCTTTACTACTTTCACGAGTATTATTTTTCTCAGTCATTATTCAGTCCAGATTTCAACCCTGACATGCCATACGACATGCCGCTTTCTGAGCTGCACCCCGGCAGAGGTGAGTACCCTTTTTCCGCCTTACCCCATGAATGTGGCCAAGCCCGAGCCTGACCTCCCTATGCCTCAGATGCTCGAATATCTGTCGTGGTTCGACCCAGCGCCAGAACCCATAAATCCTAATCACCCAATACCTGCCGCACCTCCCCCATCTCCCGAGGTCATAGAGTTTTCTTCAGATGAAAGTTCTAGGGCTTGGATTGATCAGATGATGGCAGAGACGTACTAGACCACTTCTGATTTTCGGTGATTCATGATCCTCCAGTGGCAGCATTTCGATGGTGTCTGAAGAATTATCTTCCCAATATTAAGTTCACTCAGTTTCTCGCTATTCCCGACTAGTTTTAGCTCGTCTCAAGCAGCAATAGAAATAGTAATAGTTTGAGTCTTTGCCCTCGCATGGTTTAGAGCTTTTTGAGGGCTAACTCTTTTGTATTTATCTAATAAGTAAAATGGGTCCCAGACTAGGGTGGCTCTTGTGAACCGGGGCCTGTTAGTATAAATAATGAAGTCTGTATATATTAATGAATAAGTTGTTGTATGACTATGTGAAAAGTTTATCCCTTGGGTGTAACGACTCAAGTTTTAGGCTGTCATAACCAAGGCTAGCTGCTAGGCGCTACTACTTGTTGACTTCAAGGACTCTTAGATTAATATATTTATATATGAGCCTGTAATTCTTTAACGAGATGGCGTATTAAATTGATTTATTGGAAAATATAAGTTAAACAGTTGATACAAGAAGCAGATGTTCATACATAATTATATATCACATATTTTTGTCCAAGGGCTAAACTTTTCACATAGTCGTACAACAATTTATTCATTAATATATACAGACTTCATTGTTTATACTAATAGGCCCTGGATCACAAGAGCCACCCTAGTCTGGGACCCATTATACTTATTAGATAAATACAAAAGAGTTAGCCCTCAAAAAACTCTAAACCATGCGAGGGCAAAGACTCAAACTATTACTATTTCTACTGCTGTTTGAGACGAGCTAAAACTGGACGGGAATAGTGAGAAATTGAGTGAACTTAATATTGGGAAGATAATTCATCAGACACCACCGAAACGCTGCTGCTGCTACTAGAAGATCCTGAATAACCGGAATCAAAAGAGGTCCAATACATCTCTGTCATCATCTGATCAATCCAAGCCCTAAAACTTTCATCCGAAGACAACTCTATGACCTTAGAAGATGGGGGAGGTGCGGCGGGTATCGGGTGATAAGGAATTATGGGTTCTGGAGTTGGGTCAAACCACGGTGAATATTCGGGCATTTGAGGCATAGGGAGGTCAGGCTCGGGCTTGGCCACATTCATGGGGTAAGGCGGAAAAGAGTACTGACCTCCACCGGGGTGCAGCTCAGAAAGCGACATGTCGTATGGCATGTCTGGGTTGAAATCTGAACTGCGTAATGGCTGAGAAAAATGATACTCGTGGAGGTAGTAAAGACGCGTACGTAACCCCAGTACACCGCGCCTCCTGTCGCGGGATCCACGTAACGGTCATATGCGGGATACTCAAAGAAAAGGACGTCGGTCCCCATCTGTGGACGTGGAATAAAAATGGGTGTGAGAACCTAAAGTTCCTAGTAGGGTACTACAATGAAAACCTAAGGGATCCGCAGTCTAATTTTAATCGTTTATAAGGCTCATACAATTATTCATACACAATCAAGCATAGATATAATATATGACAAGAAAAACAACTACAAGGCAAGTAAACATTCATAACAGAGAAATACAGCAATCAAATATGATGCATGCCTGATCCTAAGCAGGCCATGAGCTCGTGTGTCGGTTGACTACCCGCAACTCGACGTTATCCGGCTCAAGTCCAAATATGGTTACTTTGTTGAGTCGGTTGCGCACCAGTGCCCGAAAGTATAATCGTGGCACTTAATAAAAGAATGGCCCAAAATACAAGGTACTCCCAACAAGTAACAGTCCATTTAACGGCATCCCCACATTCATAAATTCTTCTGACTAGGCGGGATGAAAGTCCGCTCTGCCATGCATTTCTAGCACATTGGGGTTTACAGTTTCATTCTTGTAGCACATTAATAAAATTTTACTTTTAAGAGACTTGTATGTTAATATATCAAGCATCCCTTTTTCCTTTTTCCGAAAGCCTCAACTTTATCACATTTTTATCTATTATTAATATCTTAAATTTTATCCTATTATTACTACTGTTTTTATTTATTACTATTATTGTAATTATCATTATTTTATATAGCCACTTACGTTAAATTGGTACTTACTTTGTTGTATCCTATTATTATATCCTTTTCTTTTTATTATTATTATTATTATTATTATTGTTATTATATACTTTAGTTAGTATTGTTGGTTAACTTATTTTTCCTAATGATTTTCATAATTAACGTCATAATTCTGTCACCTTCCTAATAATTATATTTGTATACCAAAATTAGCCACTAAAATCAGCCACTATATTATTATACCCTATACATACTAGTTCAAATCAATTTCAACACAAATCTTTCACGCGCTCCACCTACTCTGAGACGCCACCAAGTATTTCTATTATACATTCTCTCTTTTATTTAATTCAATCTTTCCACCTTTTATGTTAGTTTTCTCCCCTTAAGTAAATCTCTATTACTCTCTGTAAACCATCACCATCAGATTCTCTCTTTTATTTCAATTTTTTTTACAATAGCTTTAATAATGAATCAAACCGGATAATAAAAAATTATGGTTGAAACTTTTAAAAAAAAAATTAAAGTGTAATCTCTTCTCTTTCAATCTACTGCTATATAAATTATGATGCACTTAGTTCGTTCTTTAAAAATTCAAATCATCGAATATTAAATTTTATATGCTATATAAGCTATTAAAAAAATAAATAATTCAAATCACATTTAAGCTATTGGAAGTTGAGACATATTTAATTATCGTATTATTCATGAACTTTAATCATTTTATAGTTTTAACTTTTTTTTTAATT
This sequence comes from Stylosanthes scabra, assembly GCA_036250425.1. NCBI lineage: Eukaryota > Viridiplantae > Streptophyta > Magnoliopsida > Fabales > Fabaceae > Stylosanthes > Stylosanthes scabra. The sequence goes on along the minus strand of JASCZI010151050.1, from coordinate 186,102 downwards.
TAAAAGTGTTTGATTATTATAATTTGATAGTTTGATTATTTATATTTTAGGTGGTATCGAGCGTTACAAATCATTGACCACCTTTAGTGTTGAGTATTAACTCTAACTAATCAAATTTGATATGAATTAAAGTTCAAACTCGTACTATAATAAAATTATAATCAAACACACAATCTAAATTATATTACAAAATTTGGTTATAATCAAACATGCTCTATCATATTACGAAATTTCTAATTATAATCAAACAAAATAAAGGAAATAATCAAAATCAAAATAAAAAATCAAAATCAAAGTTCAAACTCATATTACCATAATCAAACATATTTCAAATCGTAGTATAAAATTTGATTATAATCAAACACAACTAAAATAATAATCAAAATCAAGAATCTAAATAAAAAAATCAAACTCATACCATAACTAGACTATAATAATAATAATAATAATAATAATAATAAAAAGATTAAAATTATATTACAAAGCTGAACGAAATAATCAAATTTGAGCATTTTAATAAAAAATCAAACTCATTATATAATCAAACATACTCCAATTTAATAAGAAGAGGAGGTTATCATTGAGAATTATACGTTTTCATCTACCCCAATTTGATGATTATATGGTTATGGAGAATAAAAGTAATTTAAATAATAGTTTGATTCTTCCTTTTTTTTTGTTTTGTCTTTATATAGTATGAACTTTATACATAGATAATTTCTATGGTTGCCACCAAATAAATATGAAATACTCTTTATCAAAATGCTTAATTGAAATAGTGATTCTAGAAATAAATAGAAGGGGAAGAAAAATAAAGAAAAGGTATAAGAAAGAAAAAAAACCCACATAGATAAAAGGTTTGATTATGGTCTACAGGTGAAGTCACACACATAAAGAAAATGGAGAAGATTATAGGGGTGTAACTCACAGAAAGAAAAAGTACTGAGGAAATGTCATGTATATGAGAAGAGAGTAGCGCTTGTAGCGCGTGTATATGATGAGAGTAAGATTGACTTTTAACTTTTGAGTTTTTGTATTTATATGCGTATAAAAATACGTTGGCTGAATTTAGTGACTAGTTTTAATGTACACTTAGCATATCTCTACTTAATTATATATTAAAAACTATTCAGTGTCTAAATTTTATGGAGTTACTCTATTATTTTATTTTTGACCAATTTACTTCTAATATTATCATCCAATGTTAATCTTATTTCTTTAATTCCCAGAAGACCGTTCTTTCTTTTATTAATTTATTTATTTGTTCTAATTATTACTCTTATTTTCTAAGAATCTTACTTAGACATAAGACTTTTTTTTTTTTCATAATCCTGACCCCACTAATTATTTTCAGTAAACATTTAACTCTTCATGGGGCAACGTTCATGATTTTCATTTATTTTTCAATTAAGTCTTATGTGTAACAGTTTTTCTCCGTATTGCGCCCACTAGAAGCTATACACACAAATCACTTGTGCTCCCTTTCGAACCTTGCTCTGATACCAAAATTGTCACGGCCCTTAAATACACTCCAACGCTATCGTGTCGATACTTGAATTTACTCAACCTTTTGAACTAAGATCAAGTCAGCCTAACCCTCAATATTAGCATTAAAGCTAAAAATGTAAGAGAACACAAGAGATGGAAGCTTTGGTGGAAACCACTTTACTAACACAAGTGATTTGTACAAATGACTCACACACTCAAACTCCAAACTCTCACCCATATTTATACTCATCCACCTCCTTAGTGGACGGCTAGGATTAAATCTAATCAACGGTCCAGATAGAATGTTCAGAACCTTCATTACAAATATCTAACCTACCACACTTCTCCAAACACTTCTAGATTATTCTACCACACCATTTATTCATCTACATATATCTACACTATTCTAAAATACTGTATGACCTTCTAGAGCCTTTTACGGCATTCTAGGGTCTTCCAGAACCTTCCGAAGCATTCTAGAACATTCTGGAAATATCCAGAATATTTTCAAATATACTAAAATACTATTTAAACACCGTTAAAAGTAACCTTCTAAAATTTACCGTGACAATAATCTATAAAAAAATACAAATAATTGATAAAATATTTCACTGGCCACATATTCTTTTCTTTTATCTTCATGTAATAGAATTACTTGTTTGTTGAGGGTTGAGGCATATGATGCACCACTATGCTATAAAAACATTAATTTAATTCCAATGCATTGATAGTATAAAATTTTTTTACCTATTCATTTAACTAGATAGTGATACATTAATAGAAACAATTTTTTTTCTATCCATCTCATAATTAGTTATCAAAATAAATGTATATGATTGTCTTTATAAAAAGTTGGGATAAGTATGATTTTGGTCATAAAGGTTTAACTGAAAATCAATTTAGTCACAAACGTATTTTAGATAAAAAATTGGTCACAAACGTTATAATTTTTTTTAAAATAGTCTGATGGACATTTTTGCCCTTCTCCCTTTTTTCTTCTTCTTTGTTTCAAACCGATCGGTTTACTAAAAACCGAACCAAGTTAATTTTTAATTTTTTTAACAATTAATATTGGTGTACACATAAAACACACAAACACATCCTAATTAATTACTCCCCCAAGTGAAAAAGATTTATGTGTTTTAATGTGTTTATGTTAATAGCAACCGATTAACACTTTTTAAAAGAAAAATAATTAAAAAAGGGATCCTATGCTTCATTTTTTCTGAGTCTTCACTTCAAAATGCTCCTAACATGATGAAATAAAAATAGAATTATTATTATTATTATTATTATTATTATTAGGCAACCATTAATCAATTTGACATCTTCAACACTCCTAATTACTAGTTAATTTAACAAATTTAATCAGTTCAAATAAAAAAATTGGTTCAGCTATCTAAAAACCAGTTTACCGGTCACACCTTTAAAAACCAGCAATATTTATAAATACAGGGACAAAATCGTAAATTAATCTATTTTGAAAAAAATTGCAACATTTGTGACTAATTTTAAGCAAAAAATAAAATTGTGACTAAAATAATTTTACCTCAAAACTTGTGTGACTAAAAGTATAGTTATCCTTAAAAAATTTTATACTATCAATATATCAAAATTAAACTCTAAAAACATTTATAATTATTCATTATTATAATTAAAATTTGCATAATACCATATGAAAAAAAATTGCATCATTTGTTTTGCCACTTCGATCTCCAGGGAATCACACAGGTAATATTCATTTCCATTTACTCACTTATATACTCTTAGAGTACCAATAAAAAAAGGGTTGAGTTTCAACTTATCGTCTTCATCTTAATTAGTATCTTACAAGTGGTTTAACCGTTTGAGAAAGGTAGGGGTTGGTCCAATTTTTTTTCTTTAAAAAAAGGTAAGGTAGGGGTTTATATTTAGTTTTTTTTTTTTGGACAAAATTTATATTTAGTTTTAGTTCATTTTAATCTCGATCATTTTATTATAAGTTTATAACTCGTCTTTTTTTGCCTGTTAGTTTATTTCTCTATTTTTTTATGATCTGAGTTTTTCTCTTTTATCCATATAATTTTCTTTTATGAATCCACATAATCTTTTCATCAAACTATTAAAAGGCTTACTTTAGAATTTTTTTAAGGTTAATTCTCACCTTTGACTGAGAAAAAAGTTAAGAGCTTGAGTCTATTAGCCACAAAGACTTAAATGAAAAAAAATGTTATAGGTTCATATTTTTTTCTCATTTGATAAAAAATAAATTTCAAGCAATATATATACAACACGATATTAGTGTCTTGTATTTTTAAAATTTTATCGTATGTTCTTAACAATATCATAAATATCTTTAAATTCTTCGTAGGTTTCTATATGTATGCTCACAGTGAGGATTACATTTACTCTCTTTAGAAATAGAAATGTATATGGCAACTAACTATTTTACTGAGATTGTGAATTCCAAAAACAATTTTGATCACGAGTCAAACAAGGGGAAAAGGCAGATACACCAACTGTCATCATAGTTAGTAGCTCAATCAAGAAATTTAAGAATAAGGCCAAGAAAGTAAGGAACATTCAGGGCATATAAAACAAGATAAGAAACCTAGCCAGAATTAATAAGGATAGTAATGAATGTTGAATGTTGTTTTATTTTATTGAATCACTCTTAACATTGACTAATTAATTTGATATTTATTTGTTCTATTATAAACAAACCAACAAATTGGCGTGACCGATTGGACGCTTATAAAGTCCAACATGAAATAGCTTGTTTTGAGAATTGAAAGCACTCCAAGAAGTAATTAGTCCCTCGCACGTAATCTCGGTGGATTAGAAAACGTTATTTAATTTTTTAAAATTTTTTATTGATCGTCTTACCTAAAATGAGAAAAATAAAGTGGGAGTGTGTAAGAATATTATCCATTGAGATTCAGTTGAGACAGCGAAGAAGAAGAAGAAAGCCAACAGGTTTGGCTTGCTTGGAAGGAGAAGAGAGAGAAGGAATAAGTATGATGTATGTGGGGCCAAGGAGTCATCCAACCTGCGAAAAGACAAGAAAGGCCTCTTTTTTTTTGTTTTGTTTTGACAGAGAGACAGGCACAGATACAAGGCAAGTTTTTTTTTTTTTCTCCTGAAAAATAATAATGTGGTCTCTTGTTGTTGCCGGCTAGGGTCTGTGTTTTGGTGGTTTGTTAACGATAATGTCAACATTGGGATCCCATGACAGGCTGTTCCGCCAAGGCATTTCGAGGTTGGGAGTTGGCCTCTTCGGCTATGTGTCATGTGTCCCAACAATATCACTTTTCACTTTCACTTTTACTTTCAGATTTGGGTCACTATAATACCACATGTTATTGGGATTAATTTTATTTGTTTAAGCAGTAACCTTTTTTAAAAAAAATATACATGAAAATAAAATAATAAAAGATTTTCTAAAAATCTAAAACTAATTATTGAATAATTTAATTATAGAAAAATCGACATAATACAACGTACAAAATAATAATATTATTTGCATACCGGAAATTAGTCTCTAAGTTTTACACATTTTTAAAATTCATTTTGTATTCTAATATAAATGGTTATAATTCTTAGTATTATAATATTGTCATACAAATGTTTTTATTTGTCATATTTCGATTTTCTATAACCAAAAATAAATTCCTTTTGTTATTCTTTTAGAAATCATTTTTTCTGTAGAAAAATTTAAAAAAAATATTTTGCATATAAAAAAATCAATCAATATATATATATATATATATATATATATATATATTATTTAAATCATTATTAATATATATTTTAATCAAATAATTTATTTTATGAATTGAGTTTTAGCGTATATAATAATAATGGAAATAAATAAGATGTTACGTAATATTAAGTGTTTCAATATTTTTAATCATTAATTTTAAATTAATTTTAATTATAAAATATTTTATGATTAAGATCAACAATTAAAAACACTAAAACATCTAATATTCACTTTTATAGTTTTTTTTTGGTATCTCCTCTTTATATAGTTATTATAGTTGAAATTTTTTAAATACATTTTTAGTAATTTGCTAAGAATTTGACCACCATAAACCATTTTTTTTCTTTAAATATCAATCCCTCTGTGCAGTTGGCTTGGTTGCGTGCAGAGCATTACTACATGAGAAATGAGAAGCACATACAGCCACATCATTGATCATTGTCGTTTTTATTCTGCTTTCCTTCCATAAAACATAACATGCAACTCTGTCCATCGTCCTTGCTCCTTGCCCTACCCTAAAAAGATAAGAACAAACCATTTGCTAATCATTCATTCATTCATACCATTAATCAAATCAATTCAAAATTATGACTTGAAATTCTTGTTTACAGTTATTAATTGATTAAAGCTATGTTCATCCAGTTATTGTCATCCATCAACCGTCTGGAATAATAAAATTGGTTTCTAATTAGGGTTTTGGTTTGGTTTATTTTATTAATATGTATTGATAACGTAAAAGAAAAAAAATTATTATCAGTTAATAAAACTTAAACATTTAAATAATAGACAGAAAATGTTAATCTTATTTGCAATAGAGTATTTAAATTAACAATAATATTAAATGTATACATATATTCTATTTAACTAAATTATTTATTTTAAATAAAATCTTTTATAAAAAATTATTTTGATTTCAAATCGTAAAATTTCCGTGCTTACTTATGGTAATAATATTAATAGCAACTCATAAAAGATATGAAAAGTTTGGAAAAGTGGGAAATTCTAGAAATTTCTATCCAGCTCCCTGTTCCCTAACTCCCTGCATCTTTGAATTATTATTGCTCATTCAATGGTTCTAGTTTACTATTGCTTATTGCTTCAATTAATTGCAACTTGTTAATGAAAGACACTAGCATGAGATTTTGTTTTTTAAATATTCAAATTCAAATAGTGAAATGATAACAACACATTGCACATTTAATCATGAAAACAAAGGTATAACTACCTACCCTGACATCACTCGGATATTGCTGCTAGTCTGCTACTTTTAAAAAGAAAAATTGTTCATTGATTGTGTTAAAAATTAAAATGTGTATTTGATTTAATTTGTGTGGTCATAAATGAATTACTCAAACGCAGAGATAGGTATTAATTTTACTTTACCATCGTGATTACTGATTATCATGCATGGTGAATCTGGATTTGGTCAATGGTCATACTAATACATATCTAGATTTTGGAACCTCTAAACCAACAATTTACAAAGGTTTAGGTAGGGTTTATAATATGTATAATATATATTTAAAAATAAGAATATGATAATGTTGTATTACTTACACATCTTACTTAATACCTTCAATAATTAAATGTATTTTTTTTAAAAAAAATGTGTTATGTCAAAACTCTGAATTATCATTATTAGGTGGCACAGTGCAGTTGGATATTTGTTTTTAAAATAATAAAAGCGTTTGGTTATGTGTATTTCTCAGTTCTTATGGAAAAAAAAAAGTATTAATGATGATCTTAAATAATGGAAGCAGGAATAATATCTTTGCTGAAGAGAAAAATAATAACAAAACAAACAAAATTTAGATATATTTCCAATCGCAAAAGAAAATAGTGAGAAAAAAAAAGTGCCCAGCGGTGATATAATAGCATCTCCAATGCTAGTATTAATTTTAAAATTTTTTGTGTCTCACAAAATGCCACGTAAGTATTGTGAGATCGTATATGATTTGAAATAAATATAAAATTTATTGCTCTAATAGTTGGTTTTAATTTAATATCAATTCGGGTCCCATAGCATATTATTAAATGAACCTGTATTTATTCATTTCTACACATGTCATATTCTAATTGTTATTCATTTAAAGTGATTCGGTATCAACTTAGTGATACCGGTATCACTTTCCTTATTCACTCCAATGCATAATTCAATATCAATTCAATTCATTTATCATTTCAATAAAATTTAATACCCAAAAATCATCCCATTAAAGATGCTCTAATTAAAAAAACATGACTTAAAAAAAAAGTATATTATAATTTCTCTTTATATCTCTTTCACTTTACCTTTATTATAGCCTGGCATGGCTTCTCATTAATAACTGAAATTCTTTGGCCAGTTGTGGAAGATATGGTGAAGCTATTGAGATCGTAGGCGAAGTTAAGCCGTGAACGTTATTCTCATCAACAACTGCTTCCAAAATTGACAACTTTTTTTTTTTCTATTTGTTTTCTTTTCTAGTCGTTATTAATTGTTCTCCAGATGTTTCAATTTCATTATTTCAGGACCTCAATTTGATTAGGTTGACAGTTACAAGAATCTGGTTATAATTAATCTTTTAAATTAGACACCAAAAAAAAATCTTTTAAATTTAATTAATTAATTAATTCTACAGGGATTCTATCCGTTGGCACTATGTCTGAACTCAGAGGGGGAAGCCCTTTTAAGTTTTTGGATCATAGAAAGTGCTTTTTGGAAACTTATTATAATTTATTCATTTAATTAGCCGAAAAAAATTAAAGTAGCTTTGAGAAATTTGATTTGACGAACAGCTAAATTGTGTTCTAATAAAGCACATAATGGATGTCTTGCTGGCAAAAGCGATTTATGAATAAATATGTTTTGATTACTTTTAATAATTTTGAGCAACTTGATAACGTTTGATTCTTATCTATGTTTCCTCCTCCCCTTTAAAATTGCTTGTTAACTATGACACGCCGTTACATATATATAATAATAATAATTTTGATTGTTAAGAATGTAATTAATAATAATAGGAATAATATTACTTCCTCAATGGGACAATCGTCTAACGTAACAGCATGTCTTTTTATAAAAATCAAAATATCATAAAAGTTTTTTGTGTTACCAGAATATCCATGAAATGAAAAATTCAATGATTACTCATTCAAGATCAAATAAACGACTTTTTTTAAATAAGCAAGTTTTATTTCATTTTTCAAAAGAATTAAATCGATAAAAATAATTAAGGAGCACAAATTCATACGTGCGTTGGTATCAAAATATCATAATTGATTCCCACCAAAATGACTAGTATAATTGAGTGAATTTCAATATTAGATTAGATTAGATGTAGCTGGAGGTTAGGATGAGATATTAATGAAGTGAATAGTCAATAGTTGAGGTTGGTTAAAGATAAGGACGTGGTTTTATGTATATCCGGTTTGGGATAAAGTCCACAGGTACTCATAAGCAAGGAGTGGATAACTGGATATTGGGTGATTTTTAGATTAATAATTCTTTTAAAGTAAATATCTAATTCGATTTTTTGATATTTTTAATTTAGACAAATTTATTTTTAATAATTCAAAATTTTTAATTCGATTCTCAATTATTTAAAAATTGAGATAAATAGATTCTTAAAATTAATTTATAAAATTATAATTTAAGAAATTAAAGTTGATAAACTAATTTTAATAGTCTACTTATTCTAATTTTTAAATAATTGAGGATCGAATTGAGATTTTCGAATATTTAGAGATGAACTTGTCCAAATTAAAATAATAAGAAATCAAATTAAGTGTTTATTTTTTTATTTTCTTTTCATTAGATTAATAATTTTATTTTATTTTCATCTTGGATTTTTTTTTCCAAAGCTGTTTTATAGCTAAATTGACTATTAAATTAGTTGCATATATTTCATATATTCTTTCAATAACGCATTAATTATAAGATAAATAAATATCTTATAATAAAATAACTTAAATATTTATAGTAAAATAATCAAATTTTTTTCAAGTAGCATAATCAATTTAAAAAAAAAAGATAGTTTAGTATAAAATAGGAGTAAAAACTCTTTTTCTTTTAACTAAATTAAGAACTATAAAGTATAAACAAATTAATTTTTTATATTAATTATATAGATAATTATTTTAAAAATGGATATAATTAAATAGTAAATGATACATTAAAATTAAATTCTATTATAAATTCTAAGGCGACAATAATACGTTTTTTAAATGATAATTACATGGAAAATTCTACTACGAAGACATTTAAGTATCTTTTAGTAGGAATATTGCTATATTTAAAAATTTATATCTTTGCATTAATTACACATCAAATTTTAATAACACAAATCAATAGTTAAGATTCAATATTTTTTCACCAAAGACCTTCCCTAATTACACGGGTGCATACGAATATAGTGGAAATGTCATGTCTAATTTGAAAGAGATTTTTGATTTTGATTTTGTGAGTATGCGTATGTATTTGCTGTTAATCAGGTTGGTAGGTGCAATTAGCGACGATACTTAAGAAAACGAAAAAAACAAATTAGATGAATGATTAGGGTGGTGAAGTGGCAATGAAGATTGAAGAATTGAAAATAAGGAATTAGAAAATGGAGCCCACAGATAAAGAGTGGAAGTGGTGTACGTGCTGGCTGGCACACTTGTTCTGACAGACTGGTTCTTCCCATCACACACACACACACACACACACAACCAACCACTCTCTCCTCATTCCTCCCCTCTATTTCACCCTTCCTCTCTTCCTCCCCAATACTCTTCATCACTCTTTCCCTTTCAATTTTCAACACACTCCACTCATACTCTCTTTCTCTCTCTCTTTCTATTTCTGTTATTATTCAATCAAGTTTTGTTTAAGCTTTTGTTTTCTTCTCATCCATGGCTGAGGAAACCCAGAAACCAGCTGAGGAGGTTGTGACCGCCGTTGCCCACCCTGAGGCCGACAAACCTGTTCCTGAGGCTGACAAGGACACACAGGTTGATAAGCCGGTGGCCGAGGCAGAGGCGGCGGAGCTTGAGGCTGAGAAGAAAGAGGGCGATGCTGTTGCGGCGGCAGAAGAGAAGGCAGTGGAAGAAGGAGCGGCGGAGGCGGAAGCGGAGAAGGCCGTTGAAGGAAAGAATCAGATAGCGCAATCGGTGTCTTTCAAGGAGGAGAGCTACGTGGTTGGCGACCTTCCCGAAGCACAGAAGAAGGCTCTCGAAGAGCTCAAGAACCTCATTCAAGAAGCCCTCAATAAGCACGAGCTCTCCTCTCCTCCTCCCCCTCCACCACCAAAAGAAGAAGACAAGAAGAAAGAAGAGGCCGTTGCAGCTGCCGAAGAGAAGAAGGAAGAGGCGGTTGCCGCAGCTGAGGAGAAGAAGGAAGAGGCCGAAGAAAAGAAGGAAGAGGCAGAAGAGAAGAAGGAGGAAGCTGCAGCAGCTGAAGTAGAGAAGAAGGAAGAGGTGGTTGCAGCTGCTGAGGAGGAAGCTGCCGCAGCCGAGGAAGAGAAGAAGGAAGAGGTGGTCGCAGCAGCGGTGGAAGAGAAAGCCGAAGAACCAAAAGCGGAAGCAGAAGAGAAGAAGGAGGAGACCGTGGAGGTTGTTACAGAGGTGGTGGAGAGAACAGAGGAGGACGGTGCCAAGACGGTGGAAGCCATAGAGGAGACCGTAAAGTCAGTGACAGTGGAGGAAGAAGCTCCTTCAACTTCAGCAGTAGCCGTGGAGGAAGAGAAGAAGGAAGAAGTGCCACCACCTCCACCGCAAGCTCCGGAGGAAGTAGAGATATGGGGAATCCCACTGCTGGCTGACGAGAGGAGTGACGTCATCCTCCTCAAGTTCCTGAGAGCGAGGGACTTCAAGGTGAAGGACGCCTTCACGATGATCAAGAACACCGTCCGTTGGCGCAAGGAATTCGGAATCGATTCCTTGATCGAAGAAGATCTTGGAAGCGATTGGGAGAAGGTGGTGTTCACTCAAGGGTTCGACAAAGAAGGGCACCCGGTGTGCTACAACGTGTTCGGAGAATTCGAAGACAAGGAGCTTTACCAGAAGACTTTCTCCGACGAAGAGAAGCGCCAGAAGTTCATCAGGTGGAGGATCCAGCTTCTTGAGAAGAGCGTGAGGAAGCTTGACTTCAGTCCTCGAGGGATCTCCACGATCGTGCAGGTCAACGATCTCAAGAACTCACCTGGACTCAGCAAGAGGGAGCTCAGGCAGGCTACTAACCAGGCCCTACAACTGCTTCAGGATAACTACCCTGAGTTCGTTGCCAAGCAGGTACCTCAATTCTCCCTATCCTCCAATTATTCTGAATTTTGAATTTGTTTCTTTAATTATTCATGGATCTGTTTGGTATGGTGCAGGTGTTTATCAATGTGCCATGGTGGTACCTTGCTTTTTCGAGGATGATAAGTGCTTTCCTGACCCAGAGGACCAAGAGTAAATTCGTATTTGCTGGACCATCCAAGTCTGCTGAAACCCTTTTCAAGTAAAACTACCTACCTACCTACCTACCTAAGCTTTTTTTACATTTAATTATGTCTCCTATGTGTTACCACATTTATTACCTTGTTAGTGATTATTAATTACTACTGCTTTGTGGAGCTCTTGTTGATGAAATTCAATTTGCTTGTGATGTGAACAGGTACATAGCCCCGGAGCAAGTGCCCGTTCAATACGGTGGGCTAAGCAGAGACGGTGAGCAAGAATTCGGTACCGCCCACCCTGTTACAGAGGTTACAATTAAGCCAGCAACAAAGCACACTATCGAGTTCTCATTTGCTGAGGTGACTACTGTGTATCTAATTGTGCTCTTTGATTCAATTTTAGTTTGAGTTACTAGTGTTAATACTTGATGTTTACACAAATATGCAGAAAAGTCACTTTGTCTGGGAGCTTAGAGTTGTGGGTTGGGATGTTAATTACGGGGCTGAATTTGCGCCCAGCGCGGAAGATGGATACACGGTGATTGCACAGAAGAGCAGGAAAATTGCCCCCGCCGATGAAACAGTGGTTGTCCACAGCTTCAAAGTGGGTGAACCTGGCAAGGTCGTGCTCACCATCGATAACCAAACATCCAAGAAGAAGAAACTCCTCTACAGGTCCAAGACCACACCCATCTCTGAATAGACAGCTTAATTTTCAGGGAAAGGTGCTGACCAGAAAAATGCTGCATAGGTGAAAGAGGAAGACTAAGGTTGGGTGTTTATGCAATTTTCATTTGATAGAACAAAATCATCAGGGTGCAACCTGGGGTCTGGGGGGAAATTATTCTTTCGTACAGGGCTATTTTGTTCATTTGCTTTATAAATTATATATAATATTGTTTTGTGTCTGGGTGGCCAAATTTATCTTTAGTTAGTTGCTCATAGTAATGTAATATCTATCACTATATATCTTTGTTCATTTGGTTTTGGAATTGGATACAACCTTTTAATGCGTCAAGAACTGGAAAGAGGAAACACAATACACAATTGGGGTTGGGGCTTGGGAGGGTTCATTTGTTGAAAGGAAAAAGGTTAATATATGTATGGACTCTGGGAGCCAGATTGTGTTGCTTTGTGATACTATTTTGTTGCTGTAAAGCTTGTTCAAATGTGGTGCTGTCTGTATTACTTTATTATTCCCGTAAATAATCAACATTTACTTCATTGTTTGTTTATGAATTTTGCTCATTATTACTCCTTATATTTTTCATTCCTAATGTTTAAATTGAGGTTTACAATGTAAGTGAGATGATTGTGTATGCTTTTTTCTTTTGAATGGCTTCATTACGGAGATTTCCAAGCTATGCAGAATTGATCTATAACATGAATGGTTTGATACGGTAATTCTAATAGTTTGTGATATTATTGGATAGACTGATAAGCTTAATATTAAAAAGATAACATACTTCTCAAATAGATTAGTGGAATGACAATATTACTTAATGCAATACAAGGACCGCATCTATTTAGAGGTTGCTTGGATCTTCTATAAAATTAAAAACTTTTCAACAATGGTTTGGCAAAAATCTTAAGCCAACAAATAATGATGATTGATTTCTTTACCTGTCCCATGCATAAGGAGGGATGTGAATCACTAATACTTGCTTAAGCAGTTAAGTGTATCTAGACGAGTGAGCTTATCATGGGACGGATCCAAATTGGATAGGTATGAAAAATTCAAAATTGTTTTGCTAGTCTTCAGTATTAACATTCTTAGTATTTAAGCTTGCTGCTTTTTTGTCCAGCTATTTAATTGAGCTAACCATGCAACCGTTGCCGTGCAGTAGAACTTCTTGTCGTGGAGTTGTTTTGTTACAATTTAACAAAGGCCAACATTCCATAAAACGTGCTAGGTTGTTGGAATGTTGGCCCAAAACGGACACAACAGCATGTGCTAGGGTACCCCGGATTTCCAAGGATGATATGCCTCAACAATGTTATTATTTTACAGCTATTTTATGGTCTTCTATTTTAGGGTTCAGGTTAAGGTTTGGATAAATCAAGATAATTAATGGATTAATAAAAGAAATATTCTATTTGAAAAAAGAATGACCTTAAGATAATAGAAAGAATATGAGATGAAAATATATGAAAATTAAATCTAGTTTTTTTTTTTTTAAACTTTATATATAGAATTTAATTTCCATACACTGTGAGTGTAAAAGAGTTTTACACATGCATCCAATCAGGTGTTATCATTGTGTAAAACTCTTTACACCGTCAGTACATCAAAATTAAACTCTTATATATAACCTTCAAACTTTTGCCTTTTAGAAGTTAGTGAGCATAATGCAATCCAAAATTTAAAATTAGCTAAAAAAATTAGGGAAACATGTATGAAGACTAAGCATGATTGTATTTCTAATGATATAAAACTTCGAATACTTAAAACTAAATGTTACGATATATATACATAATAGTGATGAAAATGGTGGTCCATATACCAAGTAGGCAACTACCAACTAATAAAAGAATGGCTTCTCTTTATTCTCTTCATCGCTTTGCATGCCAAAATAATCAACAAATAAAAGTTCAAGAAACACATTGATTTAGATTGATGCATGATTTCCTTTCACTCCAACGCCAGTTGCGGAGAAAGAAAACGTACCAAAGAGAATGCAGTATTCACCCTGTGCACATATTTTAATTGTTTACAAGATTACAAGTAGTGTATTATTGGATATGAGAAGTTATTTCATACAGATGTAAATTAATATATATGTAATATGTAAATTAATATAGATATGGAAGATTCCCTTGCAATAATCTAACATAATATGATGAAAAAAGAAAAATCTAGTAGAATAATTTGCACTAACCGAGCTAATCCCAATCGGCTGATCTTAGATATACGATGTATAATTTATTTTCTGAAAATGAATTCAAAATTTGACGCATGAACCCTATACCTGTGTTAGATTGGTCTGTCTGGGGCAATTATTATTTACAATGAGTGCCTTTAATTTCCTCATCATCAGGCTTAATTGTATTATATTTTATGTCTTCTTTATCCTTTTTCATCCTCGGATGCTGCGGAATTCGAGGGACTTAGGTGCACAATTTAGTTGTGCAACTGCAAGTAATTCAACTGAGTTTGAGTTCCACATGCACTGGGAGAAATTGAGTTGTGAATTAGTTAGGAGAAGAGAGGGTTTTGAAGAATTTTAAGCTACAGAATTTCTTTTCTTAATTCTTATTACTTTATATCCTAAACCCCACGAGCACGGAGCATCCGAGCAACTTTAAATATATATTAAGAGCAGTAAACCAAATGATTACAAGCATGTTATGTTGCGCACTAAGTGAGTCTATCATTGAAATTTGAAAGTTGAAACAAAAGAAAGAAGAAATCACAAAGACACCTACCTACCCTAGATACACACTTCTTCCACCAAAAACGTTGAAAGCCCAACTAACATTATTATTATTCCATTTCTTATAGATTTCTAAGGATATGTTTTCGTTTTTATTTTTATTTCCTATTTTCTGGTGTTAAAATGATTATATGTAGTTTTCTATTGTATTTATCGTAACCAAACAAGCTAAGAAATTTGTTTCTAGTATATTAATGTTCTATCATGCTTACAATTACCAAACAAGTTAAAAAAAATATTGTATCTCTTATATCTCATGCTATACACAAACCAAAAACGACCTAACTTCACAAGAAAAGACATGAATAATTGAACGTTTCATAAGACCATAATCCTTCCACATTCCAAAGTTTTATTTTTCCTTCACCTAGGTATCGACCAAATCGAAAAACTCAATGACTAATCTCTCAGGTAATGCAAAGGCACACAAGGTGAGAAAGCAAGTGAGAAAGCAAGTTTCATTATATTCTGTAAGAAAAATTGAATCCAAGAGAAATGGTTAAGAAACACAAACCCTCGTCCATGTGTACCAATTTGCATTGGTTTCCATATTACAAATTATTTTCCCTAATATGCACTAAAAAATTATTAGTGAAGAACTAGTCACTTATTTTCAACTCTCAACTACTGGAAATGAATTTTACAATAAACAACCCCAAATAACAGTGAAATGAACTCCGAATTAGAACACCTAGATTTCGTTAAGAACTGAAAAGAACACTTAGCAGTGAGCACTCACTTACGCTTTCGCATCTTATTCAATCGTAGCAGCTGGCAAATTTTGTCCTGTCCACCAAATTATTCAACTTTGGGCACAAATGGCACCGTGGATTAAGGAGCCTCTCACCAAAAGATGCCATCAACAACAAACAATAGAGGTCCAAAACATCTAAACTGAATTATGAAAAGCAGAAAAGAACAAAGGCAACCACGTGCAGCATGATTCATCAGTTGAAATCCTCTTCCTAGTATTAGAATTTCAGAGCCAAGACTATGTGCTGAGTAATCTCATACTAATCATTGGATTATATTTTGATTCGGAAATTAGAATATAAAGATTCATTCATTCAGAGATATGGGGTAATAAAAAGACAGAAAAGGTGACATAAAGACTACTAAAAGAAAAAATGGCAAGCTTTATAAGCTACAAATTAGGATGCAGACACAGTTATACCGACATAGCAAACTTTGCACGTTCAGTTCAGATGCATTCTGCTCACACTACCTGCCATTGAAATAAATACACAAACAAAAAAGAGCTCACATGCAAGAAAGGTGTTTATCCAACACGTACAATACCAAATGGAATGACAGTACACATGCATGAAAAAATGCTCCTTTCAAGATAAGTCTGACCCCCTAATAAGAGTAATAAAATATATATTCACTCTTAGATTTTACAATGCCTTCTATTAAATCGGTAAAGAACACTTTCCCCATCATGTTTCTCTAAACTCCAAATCAAACAATGTTAGCATAATATGGTGCATATATCAGAACCGCTTATGGCTCTAAAATCCAGTCAACACAGAAGATGATAAGACCCAAATTATGCAGCTTTGGTTTTTCATTTAAAGGATGAAAATCACACAGTAACACAAAAGTTAAAGCTCATAATCTTCACAAATTGTTCATCACTTCAAAGATAACTACTTAAAAAATAAGTAGACAGCAATGATAATTCTTATTTAAAAAAGACAAATATACACGAGTTACCAGCTTTAAGTATACATTTAGAGTGTAGACCCCACCCCCACCAAAAGAAGAAGAAGAAGAAAAATGAAGAAAGTAACCATTTAGACATATCAAAAGTACATACACAGCCTGTCCTAGTTGGCAGTGGTCAAATAGGAGTACCTAGCTGATGGACAAATGAATTACTTTTCGGAATTAACATTATATGTTTAGTTTTTATTTAACACTTGATTGGTCATTCCTTTCCAAATACAAAGCATCTGCCACAAGTGCAATCATTGTCTAGTTAACAATGAATTATCAACTCAACATGTTCTCAACAATCCCCTTCACAGCTTTCAATTTCCATAGTTTCCAAATAAACAAAATGGAAATATCACATAGTCCCACAAGAAAATAACATGTTTTAAATAAAACAGATCACCTAAGAGACAGAACAGGGCCACACGGTGCCATGGTGGTGAATGAAACCATATTCTCAACTACTTACAGTTCCCCACGTTAAAAGGAACTAAAATATGGATTATGGAACATCATAGAAAAACAAAACTAAAAAAACTAATATCATATAGAAAGCTAATGCACAAAGAAGAATAAAAGGCAATAGCAATCCCTGCAAAATTCAATTTAAACTAAGAAGCCCAATCCCGATTTACTTTTTTTGTTCTAGATTCTAATTTCATTTAGATATAGAATGAAATTAAGTTAAATAGAAAAACAGCCAAAAGACCAAAAAATATATATATGTAACATATAATTGGATTCACAATGCTTCATTATACAGACAAGGATTCTGAAATTGGACCAAATTCCAAACTGGATAAGTACGGTAACAAAATTTTACATTGATAACTTCTCCTAACAAAGCCTCTACATGTTGGTTCCCCATAAAAGTGACAGATAATGCTGGTACATATATAGAATCCATAAACCAACTCAATCCCAATTCCACGTGTTACTCTATTAAAACAACAATTAAGACTAGCTCAATGTTTGATTGGAACACAAGGTACTAAATACAACAAAAGACAGAAATAAAGAACTCCAAACAACTCAGGACCAAAATTATAGATGAATAAATGGGCTGAAACGAATGATGACGACATGCAAATTTCATACTCTTCAATTTCCATGTACCCAGAATCACTTCAGTCAGAGTAGGGTTTGATCTTGAACCTGTATAGAAGCCTCTTCTTCTTCATGGTGGGGTTGTCAATGGTGAGAAATAATTTCCCCAGATCACTAACTTTAAAGCTATTGGAAACAACAGGTTCATCAGTTGGGGACATCTTTGTGGCCTTCTGTATAATAACTGCATATCCATCTTTAGCATCAGGCTTGAACTCAGCGCTATAGCTAACCTCCCAACCAACCACTCGCAGCTCCCACACAATAATGCATTTCTAACAAAAAAGAAAGAAAGAAAGAAAGAAATAAATCAGGCAGTTCAGTCAACAAGATCTTTCTATTTCAGATATTAATGACACAATAGAGTGGTGCAAATAACAATAGCCATCACCATCGCACCTCATAAATGGCGATTTCTACGGTTTGCTTTGTGCTTGGCTTAATAGGAATTTCTGTAACAGGATCAGACATGCTGAAATCTGGGTTGCAGTCACAGAAATCTACACTTAGCCCTCCATACTGAATTGGCACTTGCTCCGGAGAAATATACCTATTTGGGAAAGAAAGAAACACCACACAATGTCATAATTCACAAAGAGGAAAAAAATTCTCAGAATATGAATATCCAACAGAAGAAGTAACTAACTTGAAGAGTGTATCAGGAGACTTAGATGGCCCTGCAAACACAAATTTGCTCTTGGTCCTCTGCGTCATGAATGGACTGATCATGGTATAAAATGCAAGATACCACCAAGGCACATTGATAAAAACCTAATAATTCACAATAATTCAGTAAGAATCTACAAAAATAGGATGATGATATTATGAATATGAATATAGAATATTGATTGAAGGGTACCTGTTTGGCAACAAACTCAGGGTAGTTATCCTGAAGCAACTGGAGAGCTTGTTTGGTGGCAAGACGAAGCTCACGTTTGGCAGGGCCAGGGGAATTCTTGAGGTCGTTAACTTGAAAAATGGTGTTGATGCCACCGGGAGTGAAGTCAAGCTTGCGAATGCTCCTCTCCAAGAACTGAATCCGCCAGCGGAGGAAGTTGTTTCTCTTTTCCTCGGTGGAGAAGGTCTTATCATAGAGGTCCTTGTTCTGGAACTCGCCATAGACGTTGTAGCAGACAGGGTGGCCTTCTCTGGAGTGGCCGTGCATGAAGACGACCTTGTCCATGTCATCGCCGAGATCTTCGTCGAGGAGGGCGTCGATTTTGAAGTCGGTTCTCCATCGGAGAGTGTTGTTGATCATGGCGAATGCGTCCTTGACCTTGAAGTCGCGGGCTCTGAGGAACTTGAGGAGGATGACGTCGGTTCTCTCGTCCTTGAGGAGAGGGACTCCCCATATGGAAACGTCCTCCTTAATGGAATCTTCTAGAAGCTTCTTGAGTTCTTCGAGGGAAGCTCTCTCGGAATCGGAGAGATCCGAAACCCTATTGCTCTCTTCCTTGAAGGATACCAGATTCTGAGGAAGCTTCTCACTGCGCTGTTCTTGCTCTTGAGGAGTGGGAGTGGGATTGGGATTGGGATTGGGGTTCTGCTCTGCAACTGCAACTGCAACCACGTCATTTTCCTTTTCATTTTCTAGTTCCGGTTGGGAAGTGTCGGCTTGAACAGGCTCTGATGCTGACGTGTCTTCTTGTGGTGCTGGTGGCTCGGGTTGTGGTTGGTTTTCGGCCGTGGTGTCGGGGAGTGGTTCAGGTTCTGTGGGTAAAGCGGGAGGAGGCACATCAGGGTTGGGCGTTTCGCTATCTGTAACGGTATGAGTAACAGAGGGCGGGGGAGGAGGAGGAGTGTTAGAATCGTTGTCCGCCATTTGGGAGGGTGTGGTGGTAATGGTGTGAAAGCAGAGCGGAGAAGAGTAAAGAGTAAAGAGAGTGGGAATAGTGAGTGGGTTAGTTCAGTTGGGGTTTGAAAAAAAGACAAGGGAGAGAGAAAGTGAGGGTCTGAGGGAGAAGTAACAGCTCAACCCTGAGTCCGAGTCTGAGAAGTGAGTCCAAACATGGTTTCAACTTTCTAAAACAACATTCCGCTGCGGTCAGAATCCTATGCCCAAAAGCCCTTTTCCTTCTTCCTTCAAGAATTTTCAAGAAAAACCCTCAGCAGTCAACACAACAACAATATGTCTAGTGAGTTAATTCACTAGCCCGCTTAAGCAAGTGTCGGAAGTTCGAATCTCGCGTCTTGTGTACGCAGCAATCCGGTGGTCAACGACAAATCCTTAAATAAAGCTCAGATATGTGGAGAATTAGTCTTTGACGTGTCGAGTTGGAGATACCTTGAGTCTTCAAAATTTTCATGTATATTTTTCAAATTTTAATATTCTCTTAAAAATGCTATTAAAAATAATTATTACTATTATTGGTATGGAAAAACATATTTTATGCAGTTAATATTTGAAAAAATTTTAGTCTCATCCCTAATTTTATTTTAATTTTACACTTAAAATTCTATTTCCTTTAATTTCTTTTACCAATTTAAAAATTTTATAAAAAATTTGGTCAAAGAAAATTTTGGGTCTGAAGAGAAGGGGACCTTAGAAATGGGGAGAGTGAATGGGTTGTATGAATGGGTTGGGCCAAGGCCCAGAAAGAAGGGAACCCTAGCGGTGGAAACGCAGGACGGAGATTCTGTTCCCAATTCCCATTTTGTGACATAACAGGAGTGGAGAGAGAAAGAGAAAGAGAGAAGGAGAGACATCGGCATCGCAGAGAAGAAAAGAATCGAAAGGAAATCGGAAGAAGACAGAAATGGGAAAGGGAGAAGAGCTGGACGCGAAATGGGAGGCGTGCCTTGATCTCTCCCTTCGGCGCGTCGTCTATTCTTCCCTCGCCGGCGCATTTGGCGGTCTCCTCTTCTTCAGTATGTTATGTTCCTTCTTCTCTTCACCGTATAATCTCTCACATACTTAATTCATTTTATAACTCATCTCTTTCTTTCTATCTCTGCATCCTAGGTTTCACTTTCACCCTACCATAACCTACCCCTAATTTTGCTTATTTCTTGAAGCCATTGTCAATTGCTTGTTTCATCTTATGGTATTGCTAGATATACATACTCTTTGGGTTCTGTATAGTTCTGCTGTTTTATGTTGCTCCTAGTTCTAATATGCATTGCATTGGTTGTTTATTTCTTGTGTATAAAATACGATCATTTGCTAAGATCTTAATGTCTATGCGAGCCTTTCTCACATGTAATGCTGGCAATTCTTTGAATTGCATTGGATATGAACACTTAATTTGTATTTGTTTGAGAAAGTAATGTTGGATTGAACTGATTTTTGTGTCAGGGAGTCCTACAACTCGCTGGGCCTCGGTTGCATTAGGTGCTGGAGTTGGAATTGGGTCTGCTTACACAGAGTGTTCTTCGCTGTTTTCTGGATCCGCAACCAAGATAGCACCACCTCAGGTCCCTGACACTCCCATTCAGGTTCCATGCCTCTCTTATTTACTACTTCCTTTACAATTACTTAGCATCAGTATCTGAAATTATGGGGCTATTTTTTCCCTTAATACTTGTCAAACTGTTGGTGCGTGCTGCTTCTTTTCCATTTGCTAAGAAGTAGGAATTAATGCTGGTTGCTCCTTGATTTTGAAATGGTGAGAGATATTCATTACAAATGCTGAAGTAAATGTATAGTTCAAGCAATATCAATATGGATATGAATTAGGAGATTTAGTTAGTGTTGGTTCAAAAGTAAGACTAAAATAAGAAAAAAATTGTTGGTCCCCCTAGAATTTCTCTATGAATTATTCTTTAGAAAGATTTAGTGCCACATCATATCTGGTAGTTGCCCTAGAAAGTTTGTAAACAGCACTGTAGTGAAAATCATTATTGGCTTCTTTTCTTTTCAGTATTGAAAAATAGAATTATCTTGTTTCCTGATTCCATGCCATGTTGTCTTTTGATGTGCTCTTGCTAGTTAAAAGTAAATTATCAAGAAAATCTTGTAGAAAATTTATCCTAGTAGGAAAATTACACTATTGGAAAGAGGTTTAGAATTTAGATGTATCTGACTTTTTGTTGTGAAGACAATTAAATCTCTCACCAAATTTATTTACACACAAGTCTCTGACGTGGTAAACGGAAAACACAAATTGTGTGGTAAAGGATTTAATTCTCTTCGTAATAAAAGGTCAAGGAATTGTTTGTCCTTTTCTGTTTCTCTAATCTTATTTGTGAACAATGTATGTACTATGAACTTGCACTAGTATATGGTAATGACTTGTGAGGGTTAAAGGTCATTAGTTTGGTTGATTTCCTCATTATGAAACTTTTGTGGGAAATGCATGCCCTTGCACCAAGTGAATTGGGAACTTAACCTGCTTACTTGCTCTTTTTCCAGAATGTGCCAGACACGGAGTAGATGCTATCTTAAGGGATCCCGCTTCTTGGATGTCAAGACAGAATGTTATTGTTATTATTGGTGGTTTTTTTCATACCGGTAAAATGTAGAAACCATGTGATTCTGTAATGTATGCAGAGTTCATTCACAAGCTGTTAACTTTGGATCACAAAATAGAAATAACCATTGCCTTCTGCAGATTTCAAGTTGTGTCTGCACAATTTTCAATCTGAATGCTAGCTAGTGCCTATATCCTTCATGCATTAGGCATATGACACCATCTGTTTTTATGTGATTTCAAGTTTGTCTTGTATAATTGAATTGAATGGCTTCTTGCCGTGTTGAGTCTTAAATGGAATCGAATAATGAATATACTAGCTAGAAAAATGAAGTTGGATGAACAAGAATTGCTGGTTCTTGGTTTCTGAGCATGAATTGCTGGCTGAAGGTAGTTAGAGGACGCACGGCAGGTTTTTGGGGCATTAAGTCTATGCATAAGAAATTCTCACTTGCCGAATATCAAATATGACTTGTGTTTGTGAGGTCGTTACGTATTTCAGTGCTTGTGTTGTAATATGAAAATTAATAAACTTTGATGATGAAATGATCAAAGGTTCAAGCATTCGGAGGAACAAAAATGGGATTTGAATGAGCAAGATGTTTACTCTTATGCAGCGCGACTTGCAAAGAACTACCAGTGGAAAAAGTTAAGTTTAGATGTTAACCGAAAAACGTTCGAGTTTAATTTTGATTCACGAGTTTAGTTTAGGAAAAAGTTAAGTTTAGATGTTAACTGAAAAATGTTCGAGTTTAATTTTGATGCATGATGTAAAACTCGTGCAATCACACCTGTTTGTTTGGACAGGTAATAGCGAGGTGGATGAGAAGAGAAGTTATTTTTGTTGATGTGATATTAACGAGGTGGATGAAAAAAGAAGTTATTTTTGTTGACGTGATATTATATAATTAAATGTATGTATAAAACTTCTTTAAATGTCGATGCATTTAAATTAAGGTGCATGCTAAGAAGAAGTGGTGAAATGATAAAGAGAATGAAGATATAATGTAACTCAACTTTTACATAATGATGTGTATTTTTATTTTTATTATTTTTTAAAATAAAAGCATACATTCTCTTAGTGTTTTTCATACTCTTCATGAGAAGACCACTCCACAGTAGAATTAACCTTAAATTAAATCCATAATATTTCAAGTGGATGAGAGATTTCCTGCCGGTTTTAGTGCGGAACTTCCGGTCTTACTCTTTGAAAAGAAATCTCCTTAGTATTATACTCCATCACATTAGCAGTAGTGAGATTATGCTTACATGAAGATGGTAATTTACATTCGGCAAAATCTTCGTGTTTGCTATAAGGAAAAAGATGCAGTAATAATATAGACAAGTCAATGCCTGTACGTCCACTGTTAATATATATATACACACAGTCATACCCACGGACACATTGATGAAATAGTAATTCTATATGCGACGAACAGCAAAGGAATTACTACTTCGAATATAGAAATGACATTCATTTTAGTGTTCCCTCTTCCCTGGCTGACATGAATCCACGTGGCCTATATATTTGAGAGCCACAATCAGAGAGAGCAAGAGAGTCCACAAAAACTAAGAACTGGTCCCACTCCGAATCCTCTAATGGATCCTGTGGCTGACATCATCCAGCAGCAGCAAGAAGAGTATGTTATGTACCGTATAACCTTGCTGATCTTGTTTTCTTTCTTTCTTTGGTTGCATTTATGTATGGCTTATTTACTGGCATGCAACCCCACCACCACTTCACACAACCTTTTCTGCTCGGATAACCTTCTTGATTCCAGAGCAGTTTCAAGAAATGCATGTTGCAGGGTGAGGAGGAGTAGCGGTTTTGTGTTGCAATGCACCACCACGAGTAACACTTCTCAGTTATCCCGTGCTGATCAGAATTTGAGTCTGCAGCAGATTGAGAACGCTGGTGAAAAGCTTAAGCAGCAATTCCAGTATCTGGTGTGTGAATATGGATGGAAGGTAAGGAGGCTAGTTGAGAATAAAGATGAGACTAGGAAAGCGGCTCGAATTCAAGCAGAAGCGTTCCATGAGCCTGTGGCCCTTTTTAATGACCTGTTCTTCGAATTCTTTAAGGTCAATCCTCTGCTTCTCTTCTCTTCTTTTTCTTTTTCTTTTTTCAATCAGATAAAAGATTACCTTCATGATCTTCTGAATTTTATGCATTTACAATATGCAAGTAGGCAGAAGTTCTTTCGGGGCTCATGTACAAGCTTAATAACTCACCGCTCGATCGGTAAATTCGCTCTTTCAAGGCCACCTTATGCATATGATTAACATATATGAAGTTTGTCAACATCTGAATAGAAAGAAATCTCAAGAATTGATCAGTGTCGTTTATGTAGGTATGCATGTTTGGTGGCTGAGGCTGCCACAGAAGATGCAGATTCACAAAAACAACTCGTAGGGGTCATAGATGTCACTGTCTTAAGAGACAGAGATGTGCTTCAACATCTTCCTGCAGAAGCACAAGAGTACCTTTATATATCAGGAATTGCAGTCTCCAAAACATTCAGGTAACTAAGTAAAATTTGATATAGACTTAGTTTATTTGGTCTTCATTGTGCTTTAGAGTGTGTACTAATGAAACTAACTGGTGACAACAGGAGGAGGAAAATAGCTACTGCATTGTTGAAAGCTTGTGACAAGCTTTCCATTCTGTGGGGTTATGAATTTCTTGCCCTTCGGGCTTATGAAGAAGATCTTGGTGCAAGAAAACTGTACGCAAATGCAGGATACCATGTTGTGTCTAGAGATCCACCATGGACAAGTAATTGGATTGGACGAAAATGTCGTGTTCTTATGATTAAAAGAACTATCTCGCTTAATGTATAAGTTTTGTGACAGCTTACCTCCCTCCAACCGAAACATCAACATGAGCAAAGTGTATTATAGGTACATAGTTTGTGATAATATAATTATTTTGTAATTTCAACCTGTCAGGATATGCTTTCAAGGAAACACAGCAAAAACCCTTTTACTAAAAAAAATGAAAATCAAATCAAATCAAATACGGGGAATAAGACTTGAGTGAGTTCCAAACACAAGAAATACTTATCATTTACAAACCAGCAAGGGAATGTCACACTCTAAACACAAGAATACATAAAAAGTAAAAACAGCAGCATATATCATATGCTGATTATTCGCTTCTACATAGCTTAAATATACCTTGTACCGTACATGGATACACAGAAAGACTGAAACAGCAAGCAACCAGATATTATGTCTCCACTGATTTTTCCAGTAGCATGGCCATCAATGCTCTTAGCCCAAGCATCTTCAGCTCTGCTCAAAGGAAACCTAGAGTCAATGACAGTCTTGATTTTCCCTTCCTTCACTAACTGAACCATATACTCCAGGCCTTCACGCTTGACAGTAAGAATAAATGGCACCAGCTGCTTCTTGGAAAAGGTAAGTTTCTTCACAGCAAATGACCAAAAAGAACTTGGGCCAGGTGTCAAATCAATTACCTTCCCATTTTCAGTCAAATTAGGACTGAAAGTTGACCATGGTATTCCGGTTGTACAATGTATCACTGCATCATATTTCTTGCCTGATGGACTCTTTAGGACTGCCCCCTCTGGAGTCTTGTAGTCAAGAACTTCATCAGCTCCTAAGCCCTTAACAAACTCGATGTTGCGAGCTCCACAAGTGGCCGTCACATGTGTGTTCCCTAGTTTTGCTAGTTGAACAGCATAGTGACCTACACCACCCGAAGCAGCAGTTACCAATATATTCTTTTGCTGGCCAGACCCATCAAGCTTGACTCCTGCAATTTGAGTTAGGGCATCACGAGCAGTGAGACCGGCAACAGGTAAACCTGCTGCTTCAGCAGCTGAGACTTCAGGTGGTCTGACAGCAGTTAAGCTCTCACTAGCAACAGCAAACTCCGCTAATCCACTTCCATACTGCCATTCAAATCAAACAACACGTAAAAATTAAAATGGATAATTGGATATTGGAAACATTATCCTAGGATATGTTGGACAAGGCTCTAAAACTTGGAAATTGTACAGGTTTCAGAATTCAGAAAGTTAAATTATACACTTTCATTAAGAGGCTATTATTATTAGTTTATGGGAGGAAAGCTAGAACAAAACTAGGAAAGGTGATCTTCAGACTATACACAAAATCAGCCTCTCTATTCATGGGTTAAGGATACATACATAGAACCCTCTCCAAACCCCACGATTGTTAGAGCTCGGAGCACTGGGGTACCCACTTTTTTTCTGTGTACTCATTTTTAAGTATCTCTTCTCAGGCATGTGAAGATGTTTAACACACCTAAAATAAACCACATGTTTTCTTTTAGCAGACATGTTTCATAACATAGAAGCATAAGACCAGTGTCTTACATCACAGCTATTTAGAACCGCTTCACAGAATTAGTGAATTGCAATTTGTCTGGTTCACAACCAACTTTCTTACCTTTTCCACCTAAGCCATAAAATTTGAACGATTTACTGTGTCTATTTCTCAAAAGCCTAGAATCAAGCATACATTGCAATCAAGTGTATGCTCATATTCCATGGTTAACAGATTACAAAAGAACAGGGAGAAGATCCAAGTTCATGGATCTGGGAGAAGGAAGACCAAATAGAAGCAGATAGATAAACAAAAGGAAGACATGGCAGTCATGAGGAAAACCAAAGAGAAATTAAGGCTGAATGGTGGGTGTGCTGTGATCACGATGCAAATCGAAGAAGGTACGCTGTTGGAGGATACTTGATGAATGTAAAAGGGTTAGAACATAGAAGGCTAATAGAACAAATATCTATGTGGATGTAGTAGTGTGGATTATATTGTTTTCTTTTATTTCTACTGCACCTTCTGAGTGTAGCTAAAGACCATTTGAAATTACCGGAAATTAAAAAAATGTCCATTTCACCTTATCCATCTCTCTTTTCTCTTCTACTTGATAGAAGTGTTGTCATTTTAGTACAAAAATGTATATATACTTAAGCTTAGCTACAGTAGAAAGTAGACAGAGATCACTTAAATTATTTGGCAAGTGTGTGCAGCAACTCATAAGCTAGCGATATACTCTTAAATGAAGCTATGATTCGGGAATGATTAGTCCTTATCCTGCCGGGGATACTAGGACATGGAAACTAATTGAAAGCAATTAACAAAGGGATTGATAGAGAAAATTACCACAAGACCGAGTTTAGCAATGACTTTGTCGCCAACTTTAAAATCTTTAACTTGTGGTCCAACCTCTACTACATCTCCTGCTACATCAACACCTGATTGCAACAATATTAAATACGAATTGTCAAATAAATGAACCAGATCACTGCGAACAAGAGGTAAATGGAGAAGAAGATTTAGCATAATTACAAGGTATGTGGGGAAACTTTCTCGGTAAGAAAATAGCGCGAAGTAAGCCCTTTTGAATCTTCCAATCAACTGGATTAATGCTAGTTGCTTCCAGTTTCAATAAAACCTCATCACTCTTTGGAGTAGGAACCGGAACTTCAACATGCTGCTTACAAATTACAATCATAAACAACAATAGCAATTATAAAATTGAGTGTTTTCCCTTCTCAGTCCCGAATCAAAATCAAGCAACTTCAATCCGGGTTGAAACGAACATCAAGTGTTTTTTTTTTGGTTTTACCGAACATCAAGTTTTAATTTTGATAAGGAAGCTGTGAGAGACGGACCCGGAGTTGGTTTCAGCATGGGATTGGCCCCAACTTTTTTGTAAACAAAATAATGATAATATTTTTTTATGTGAATAATAATAATAATAATAATATATGTTAGAGGGAAAAGTATAAATGTGACTTGATCTTTTAAAAATTATACAATTGTAACTATGGCGTTTACGAAATTAATAATGTTAGGTAATTAATAAAAATTCTACTAATAATTTAAATTGAATGTTCTATTTCTTTAGATTTTAAATGTTCTATTTTTAAAAAAATAATTGGCTTATTGTTAGTTGCTTTAGGTTTGGGATATTCTATGACTTTCATTGTGACGTTCTATAACGAGTGGTTATGAATGTTCTATTTTTTATTGGTTGATTTATTTATTAAAAAAATATTGGTTATTTATACTTTTCTTTACAAAATATACAATAGCTTTTGACCTTCAAATAAATAGTACAATGACGTCCTTCGTAAGTTTGACTCGGCAGATCGTAAGATAATTTTTTTTTTCTTCTCATTCCCCTTCTAACTCGTTATTATCTATTTTCATGTTTCTACTTTATTTTTCTTTTTTCTTTCTTGTTTTCTTTTATAATCAAGAGAGTTAAAGTTACGAAGTGACATCATTGTATTGTTTATTAAAATGTTATGAGTGATGGTGTATTTTACAAATATTAGAGATATATTTGTATAATTTTTAAAATGTTAAGAATACATTTGTCATTTTTCCTATATTATATAATAATTTAATTGTAGAAATAATTTTATCTAGTACAATATATAATGGCAGTAGTGAGTTTGGGGGTCCAATTTTTATTTTAAATTTTAATTTTAACCATATTACTATTTAATAAAGAACAACTATCAATTTATAAATGAGACAAAAATGTAATTATCATACCATTCTCACTTATATTTTTTTTTGTGACTGAAATTCTCATTCATCATTTGGACTGCATTCGGAAGAAAAACTAAGACTGTAAAACTGGAATTGAAGGACTGAAAATGAAACACTCAGATTAAATTAGGTTTGTATATTGTGTTTGATTTAAAATGTATTAAATTGAGCTGCGTAAAGACTAAAAAGAATAAAATGACTAAAATACCCTTATATTTACACAAAACTCTTTTCTCATTCAAACTTCCCCTTTTCCATCCCAGGGTTCATGGCGACACAACAATTAACAAAAATTATTAAAAAAAAAAAACTAACAATTAACAAGAATTATTATAAGCTGTTGTGATGTTCAGAACTACATGAACTATTCCAACTGGTTACAACTATGTCTTGCAATGGTTTCATCAGTATATAACTGGAAGGAAAAAAAAAAAAGGAAAGAAAGAAAAATTGTTCTATAGTATAGTACTTCATTATCACTATGGTCGTCTTCATCCGAAAGAATTGCATTACCCTGCAACCTCTCTTCAAATCTTTGGTCACCATAATTCAACTATTATAAAAAATAAACTCCAACGGCAACTTAATATACATTACAACCATTTCAATTTTAATATTATACAATTTAATTGTTGCGAATCCATGAAATGCCTCACCAGACAAATTGGTTCTACATACTATAAATCAAGAAGAAAAGCCCCAAATTGAAAAATCTCAATTTTTTTTCTTCCAGTTTTGACATTCTTTATTTGTAACGTCCACCCACATTCTTAATTTCTATTTTTTTCACGTTTTCATCTAATTTCTTTTTATTCTTCTTCTTCTGTTTTACTATTTTTCTTTTTTTTTTTTTATATTTTTTATCAATCAAAACTAAAAAATAAAAATTAATACAGAAGGGGTGAAAAATACATATAAAAAAAATATGATACCATGAATATCTAGTGTATGACTTGGTACAACATATTATTTTTAATAATAACTCTCTTATGCACAGACCACAAGAAGATAAAACAAAAACGATAACTGTCTTATTGTAAATGACACTCACTTGGTTTTAATACTGCCTCACAAAGTTTATTATGACATCTATCTCTTCTACTATGAATAAATTATTCCACTGATTTTGCATTATTTATCAGGATCTTTATTTATTTGAATTAATTTACTATTTGCATATTGATTTATAATTGTTTTGTATTTTTAAAATATTTTAATGAAAAATTTTCTTTTGCAAATTACTACATTCTTAGTATAAATATCTATTCATTTATTTATTTTTAATAAACACTGCCTCCTTTTGTAGTAGAACGAGAAGATACTGCAAAGACGATGATAGCAAGAGTGTATTATTAGGAAAGTAATTATATAATTATATAGAAAAGAAGCGTTAAAAAGACGTAGCGTTTTTGTAATTATATAATTAGAAAATTATTTGTTATAAAAGAAGTTAAGTTTAAATTTTGTTTATATTTGTAGGAGTATAGATAATTTACATAGAAATAATAATTTTTTTTTAATATATGTTTTTACTTTTCGTGTAACCCAAAGAAATATGCCTTTGTTTTTAATTTTTCCTTACTTATTAAAATAGTATGTAAAATTATTTATTTTAAATTTTTAAAAATAGTAATTTACTTTCCTATAAATGGAAAATATAAATAAAAAGTGATATCAATACAAGCTTTTTAATTTTAATGACCCAAACGAATAATTCATAATAATAATTTTAAGACAAAATAATATTAAATTTAATATTAGAAATAAAGATTTATAATAATAAAAGAGAATTTGATAGGAATATGTATGTATATAAAATGGTAAAAAAGTTTTGATTATTAATGTATTTGTTGATAAAATAAGGTTATTTTACATATATCATTTGAATTAAAATAAAAGATTTCAAAAAATGTTTATATAATTAATAAAAAAAGTAATAATAAATTAACTGTTGCTCTGATGTAAACAAATAATTTATTTATTTTATTGTAGTTAATGTATTTAACTTAAATTTAAATTTTAATATTTTTTTAGTTTTAGTACATTAAGCTTCAGGTATTTTTAATAATTATTAAAAAAAATATTATTTGGAGAAATTAAAAGTAATATATTGAATCTAAAAAATAATTAGGAATTGTTATACATAATGGTGAGATTACAGTTATTTATAAACCAATTATAACGTAATGGTAGTTAAAACCATAGTATTCATATAATGATACTTTTTTTTATAAATTTTATATGAGAGCCGGATTTGAGTTTTCGGATCATTAGGGGTGTCGTTGTCCAAATTAAAAATGATTAAGCGTCATATTGGATGTTTACTCGAAAATTAATTACTATACATACACTCTCTATAAAGTTTAAATTATATTTTTAGTATATTATTGTGTTTAGATATATTCATAAAAATGAGTTTATGATCAATTGATTTCACAGTTTCTTAAGCTATAGAAGTTACTGATAAAGAGATATATGATGAACTGCTAATATTTTTAGTCAGAACATATTTTACTCTACTTATTTGTTATTCTTATATTTCACAACTAATTAAAAACAAAAGAATAACAGTATGACAATTTTTTACTATCCACTGAAGAAAAAAAAAGAGAAATTGAATGACATTTGAATATATATCTTTTCTTTGTGTAAAAAATAACATGTAATCAAAACTATGTTTACTCTACTTAACCAAAAATACATTATGATTATTAATTTTTACATTATGTATGATATTTTGAAAGAAGATAGACAAATATTTATTATATGTTATTTTAGAAGTACTTTTTCAAAAATTATTTATTTTGAAGTACAAGAATGGTAGATCTAAAGTTGCTAAAATATTGAAGTGATGAATATTGATTATACTTAAATTGAAAGAGAATAATATATTAGTTGAAATTTTTCTTATGGTGAGGTTTTTGGTGAAGACATTAAAGTGTTTTGTAGTAAGGATAAATATTTTAATTAAATCTTAACCGTTAATTTATGCCATTAAAATCTAATCTATAATTAATATTATCATTAGAAGAGAGATAAACTTCTAAATATGGTAGTTGTCCTTTCCAGAAGATAATAGAATTTTTCTTATAATAAATATTAATTTTAAAGTTAATAGAAAAAACAGCTGTTAGTATCAATAATTAGTGCTTGTTTGGATTGACTTTTTAAAGAAAAAAGTACTTTTTTATTAAAAAATGATACTTTTCATCAAATTTGTATCATTTGGATGCATTTTTTAAAAAAGTACTTTTATTTAAAAAAAACAAATTATGTGCTTTTTTTAAGAAGTCAGCAATGTGTTGCTTTTTAAAAAAACAAAAAAAAAAACAATTTATATTAATAAAAGATCTTTTTAAATAAGATATATATAAAAAGAATTAATCTTGGTGTACACCTCTTTTTGGTGTACACCTCCAACCAAGTCTTAAACGAACAGATTTTTACTACTAGAACGAACAGATTTTTTAAAGCAAACGAAT
>JASCZI010151050.1:138084-149417 GCA_036250425.1 Stylosanthes scabra | reverse complement strand
AGATGCAGTTCAATGAGATTGCAAACAAGAATGAGGTGGATTTATACCTTATGGAGGTATTAGAGAAGAGTCGTGTGCATTTTGACATATTGAACTGGTGGAAAGTGAATTCTAACAAATATCCAATTCTTGGGCAGATTGCAAGAGATGTCTTAGCCATGCCAATTTCAACAGTAGCATCAGAGTCCGCTTTTAGCACTGGAGGAAGGGTATTGAATAATTTTAGGAGTTCTCTAACTCCAATGGCGGTTGAATCTTTGATATGTACACAAAATTGGATTCGAAAGCGTCCAAAGTTATCCATTGAGGAGCTCATTGACGACATGTTGAAGTTGGAATTAGGTATGGTTGTTGTATATTAATTTTCATAATTGTTCTTTTTTTTTTATGATTCTAATCTTTTTTTGTTTTATGTTTTGTAGAAGTTGCACCCAAAAAATCAAGCTTGGTGGATAATTTTAGTATTGATTCAGATTGAACTTATGTTACTTGGTATAACTTCAAGCCTCTAAACTAGGATATCATTTTCTTTATTTTAATTTTTGTGCTATATGTGATCTCTTGTTGACTTGTTGTGGCTGTCTTGCAGAGTTAAAGACTTGTTGTTGTGGCTGTCTTGCAGAATTAAACTACTATCTCATTGTCTTTGGTTGTAGTATTGATTTTTGCTTATGTTGGACTGTTGGTTATGTTAAGTTGTGTGAAATTGTCTACTGTTTATGAACTATTGTTGGACTGTTGGTTATGTTAAATGTGTGAACTTGTATTTTTTTTTTGGTGTCTGAACTTGTTGTATTTGTTAAGACTTAAGATGTTGGTGTTTGCAACATATTTATTTATTTTCCAAGATGGAAAACCGGTTACAAAGCAGGGATTTGATGTTGGTGTCTGAACTACTATCTCATTGTGTTATGAGATTTGTTACACAACACTATAACAGCAAGCAACGCATGTTTTTTTTTTAAAAACTAAAAACCGAAAAAACCAAACCAAACCAAACCGATATATATGGGTTTGGTTTGATTTGGTTGGCTTTCTTAAAAAAATCGAACCAAACCGAACTGTAGAAGTTTCGTAACATCGGATCGGATGACTTTTCATTCAAAACCGAACCAAACCGCATCCACGTTCACCCCTAGTATCGTATACATTAACTTTTTCATAAATTTAAAATTGAAATTAAAAATAGATAATTGTTTTTATTATTTAATATTAATATTTATGGTTAATTTTACATAATTGTTAAATCAAATTTATTTAATTGAATAATCATTTATACTTAATTAGAATTATATGTAAAATTATAACAATATATTAAGAATAAGTTTTTTATATTATAGTAAAATAGTTTCTTTTTTTCTTCTTTTAAGAATTTAAGAGTAGCAAGCCATGATTGAACTATGGAGTTAATTCAATATTTGCCCAATTTTCACGGGGCATGTACAGCTAGTCAGCTACCACATTTTACTAGCAACAAATCCGCGAAGACCCGCGGTGAGAAGAATGAATTTTCAATTTTTCTTTTATGATGTATAAATTATATATTTAAATTAAGAAAAAGTTTTCAGAGTCAATATATTTGATAACAAATGAATTATAGATAATAATTTATATATTTTATGAGTAATATTTTTATTCTATTTAGATGATAGTATTTTTTAATTTTAGATAATAATTATTTTTAATTTTAGATAATAATTTTATTATTAATTCCTAATGATGATTTCGTGACATTGTTGTTAAATTAAATGTTTAAAGATTTTAAAAGAATATAAATATTAAATTTATAAATAATTTAAGATATATATACCAATCATGCTAGGTAACCAATAAAAATTCAGCCAACATCAGCCAACAACTTAAATTGGATGTTCTATTTTTTTTTTGTTTCGGATGTTCTGTTTTTAAGTTTCGGACATTCTGTTTTTTAAAAAATATAAAGTTAGCTGAAGTTGTTTTAGGTTTCGGATATTCTATAACTGTCATTATGAATGTTCTATAAATAGTAGTTTCGAATGTTCTATTTTTTGTTGGCTGATTTATTGGTTAGAAAATTATTGGTTACCTATAATTTTCCATTATATACTTAATACTTATTTTTATTGCCTTATAAAAATGAATTATACAAATTTTATACTAACTAGAATGAGATCCGCGCAATACACGAAAGGAGAAATTTATGTAGTATGTTGCATACAATTTTTTCTATTATACTAATTGAACTGTTTATGTATAGTTCTCTTATTATTAAGACAGTACAAGATTATTTTAAAAAAAGAAAAAAAAGTATGAAGTGAATATTAATTAATATAGTAGATATAAGTGGTGAATATTAAGGTTGCATATCCAATGGCAGAGGAGACTGCTAAATCTCTTCTCCCATACTCTGAATTGTTGCAAGCTTCGACTACTTTACTTCCTCTTTTTAGTTTGGGACATATCTCTTACTTCTTAGGATTGTTTTGTTTAGTAAAAAAAAGAAGAAAAAATTGTGAGTATTAAAAATATAACATATATGTTTTATTACTTAACACTAAATATGAAATAATATTAATATTGAAGTCATAGATAATATGGACAGTTACCTATATATAAAAGTAAATGATACGAGAATAAGAAAAGTATATATAGTAACCTAAAGAAGAATAAATGTAATATAAAATAATATATTGAAGAATAAATATCATAAAAATGATAATTAAATTTAAGTAGAATCCTAAGTTATAATACTAAAAAGAAACTAAAGTTAAGTTATAATACAAAAAATAAGCTACGATATGGCACATTAAAGAAAGGAAAAAATATCAAAACTATCCACGAAAGATTCGGACGCTGACAAAACTACCCATGAAAGAAAGAAACGAGTTTTCTACTCAGGAAAGATGGATTTTGTATGACAGAACTACCCAAATAGCATTAACGAGGCATTGATTTTGGATAGTTTTGGGTGGCGATTTGGGTAGTTTTGTCATACAAAACCCATTTTTTATAGGTAGAAAACTCGTTTTTTACTTTCATAGGTAGTTTTGTCAGCGTCTCAATTTTTTATGGGTAGTTTTGATATTTTTTCCTTAAAGAAAAGCATAATGTGGTAAAATAAGAAAAAATTGAGTATTTGAGAAAAATTCTCAAGTTATCTTGGTTGCTAGATTTAAACCAGTACGATGCATAGACAAAAATAAAAAGATATATGAAAATATTTTTATTTGTATTAAAAATTAAAAATAACAAAAAGTGTTTTGTAAAAAGTATTTTGTAATAGAATTTTTAGCATAATTTTAAAGAATACAGATACGGATAATATCGTATTATATATTTTCTATAAATTTATAGTAAAACATATTTTTTTTTAATATGGATTTATACATAATTCATAAATATATGGCTTAAATTTTGAACTTGTGATATTGTTAGTACAAAAAAAAAAATATGCATAACACTTAAATAATGATAAAAAGACAAATGAAATGTATTTTGCTTTCATATTTATGTGTATATGAATATCCACAAAATTTTAACTTTTTGCGCAGTGTTTTGAGTCTTTACATTTATATATAAAATCTATATATTCTATATGCTGTTAAAAATTAAATTCATTGCTAATATAATAATTTTATATAAAACTCTTAAAATTTAGATGTAATGAGCTTAATTTAATAATACTTTAATATATTATTTTATATAATTTTCATAATTCTATAAAATTGAGTTTAAATCAACGAATAAGATATATAACATTGACTTATAAAAAAAAAAGATATATAACATTGAAATTTAAACTCTTAATATGAACTAACATTCTTTTAAATTAAAAAAATTAAGTATTCATTATGAATATAATTGTTTTAACAATCGAGAATAATATTATTTTTTTTTATTTTTCATAAATGGTGACAATATGTATGACAATATAAATTTTCAACAATATCATTATAAAAAAAATGATATTTAAAAGTTATACATTGTTGAAAAATAAAAAATGATATATAGGCAAAAAAATTCTATATAACTAATGAATATAATTATGTAAAAAATGAAAGAAAAAAATATAATAACACAGTTATAACAAACTTAAAAAAATAAAAAAAAAACTATGGTCATCAACAGAATATTCAAAATAATTGTGCAAAAAATTAATAAGAATGGATGGAAAAAAGATATTAAATTGTGTGAGACTTCTTTAAATAGTTGTGCAAAAAATAGCAAGAACTGAGGAGAAGAAAAAGAAAAAGAAAGAAAGATATAATTACGTAAGAAGAAATGTGTGAAGCAAATGTTGATTTATATCTATTGTCTAATATTAAAATCGAATTTATGCACTTAATGATGGAACACTGATATGACGCACTCCTAAGAGTGTTTCCCGATATACTACTCTTAAATCATTAAATCAAATCAATTAATAAATTAATATCACTAATTAATATCAAATCTTGCAATATTTATTCTAATAAAGGTATAATTTATTTAAACATTCCTGACATCTTAATATTTAATAAGCATTTCATTATTCCTTTCTTTTTTTCTATCTCCCCGACCTTATAATTTTTTTCACCAAAATATTCTTTTTTAATTGATATACAAATTTGCATCGCATGGTTAGGCTAAGAATTTTAATTTTTTTAATGACCACATGTCAGATGATTTTTTTATTTTAAATATAGTAAAAAAATAAAAAAAATAAAAAATAAAGCACTTTCAATTTTAACTCAGTGTCCAAACATAATTTTTTTTATACCCTAAGAACAAGCTCGAACTTGAAACTTCTTATAACGTAAAAGGGTAATGCCGTATGAGCTACAGATCATTGGCGACCAAATTTAATTTCAATAAAAAGAAGGATCACTTTGCACATCTTATTTTCGTATGGTATCTTGGTTGTAGGCTTTTTTATAATGTCAACTTTAACCTATTAAATCTATTATGTATTATCTATCTATTATCTATTATATAATATTGAAATTGGATTTATACCCTTAATAATAGAGCGCCGACATGGGGCGCTCCTGAGAGTATTTTCTGATTTATTTATCATAGCAAGCATACCCATGTTCAAGGCCCTTGTTTTCCAGGACACGAAAATCCCAAGGATCTGTTCAGTTTCATTTCTGATAGACAGGATCCTCATTACTGAGGCAAGTCTAGAGCATACGTGAAACTAAGAGAACAAAGATAAGCATAATAGAAAATCAAGTTTTCAGAGAAGAGAAAAACTTAAAAACTCATAGTAGTGGAATATTTCACAATGGTTTATTATCAAAGCTCAGTATATCTTACAAGAGTAGTGAGCCTCTCTATATATAGAGGTCTCTTGATAAGGTGGAAATCTAAACAACCAATAGAAACAAGACAAGTAGCGGATAAGATAGAATCTTATCTTAAGCTACATAATTACATAAGGACAAAAGACTTTAAACAAACCAATAGAAACATGACATGTGGAGGATAAGGATAAGGCTTATCAACTCCATTATTACACTCATAATTATACATAATAATGCTGGTTGTGGGACCGTTACTTTATGATAGGTTCATGGTCAGCAAAGTCATCATGCTCCATGTGCGGTGCGAAATTATCATCATCGCTTTGCTGAAAATAACGGTCACCAAGACGTTCATATTCTGCAAGTCTGGCTAATGCATCATCGTCTGGTTCTTCAGTATCATCTATTCCTGCATCTACATGTGTTGGACTAGGTAAAACAGGATAGACCCGTGCACCTGGTTCTTCTTCATAATTGTAAGGATCTTGAGACAACGAACCTCCCCATGGATCAGAGTCTTATGAAAGTGGAGGTGTCGAAAATATTATTGAAGAGGTGAGAAAGTCTGTCTGAAACTGGCTTAACTCTTCTTGCATAGTGCGAGAATTCTGTGAAGAACTTACTTCTTCTTCAGCCAAGGAGAGTCCTTCAATTTCTGTTATTACTTGAATACCAGGATTATTGCAAGCATGTAGGTGACTGACCAAAGTATTCAAACAATATTTTTCGTTGATAGGCCACACTTTTGAATACCCTACTATGTTGACGCTGTTTTTGGTATAGAGGGCATCATATCTTCTATGGAAATGTCTTCTTAGAACAAAGAAGCAATAGAATTTCTGCTTCTTCTTGTAGGAAACATTCTATATGCCTTGGGCCTGTAGAGCATTAAAAAGTTTTCCTCTCCAAAGAGGAATTGGAGCAAACATTGACAATAACTGATCCAAATACGTTCCTGAGAACTATTGATCACAAAGCAAGTGGTAGAGAGCAAATGCTGGAACAACTATGGCACGATCATATTGAGCCGAGAGAGCCCAGATATACCACATCATCTCTTCAGGGATTGGTCCCTTGATTATAGGAACAATACAATAAGGCATATCAACATTGAAATGTCGAGGGTCTGCAGCAATGTGTGTCACCAGAAGGAGTTTATGGAGCCAATAGAACAAGCTTTGTTTTGCTAGAGTCAGGACTTTTTCAGGGGTTTTTGGTGTTGTGGAGAAGGGAAAAGGTTCTGCCTTTCTTCTATAGAAACTGTGGTCTTGTGGGCAGTCTGGTAAGGGGAAGGTAAAGGTATTCATGGTGAAAATGTGAAGGATTTTTGGAGGAGGGTTTGGTCGAGAGAGATAGTCAGCTATAATGTTGTGGTTTTCTTTAATATGTTTCACAGTGAATTTATAGCGAGAAAACCAGTCTTTCCATCGTAGGAGTTGTGAGTCAGGAAGGGTTTTTCCTTTAGCATCAAGCATTGATGGAAAAGATGTATTGTCCATTTCCACAATAAAGTGGTAAGGGCTTAGATGAAAACTGAACTTCTCGATTCCTCTTTTAACAGCAAGAATCTCTTTGTAAGTGGCATGATAATGTTTCTCAGATTGTTTGAATTGTCCCCTGACATGAGCACAGTAATGTCTTTTCCCATCAACTTCTTCTAAGAGCACAGCTCCCCAAAAGTAGTCACTAGCATTTGTCTGAAGTATGCGCTGTCCACTGCTGGGAATCTTTAAAGGTGGAGGATTTTGAGCAATCTCTTTAAGATGCTTGACAGCTGTAGTTTGTTCAGGTCCCCATGGTGGGGTTGCTTTTTGAGAAGTTTAAACAGCTGGCTTGTATGTCTAGTCACATCTGGAATGAAGTCACGGATATAGTTCACAATCCCCAAGAACTGTTGAACCTGTTTTACCGACAAGTTGTCGTCTGGAAATTTGAGCAGTTCTTTAGAGATATGATCTCCTGGTTGAAAGAATCCATCATGAAAAATCATTCCCAAAAAGTCTATTTGGGTTTGACCTATGTGACTCTTTTTGGCCGAGAGCATGATCCCATATCTTTCAACAATTTTAGCAAATTGGGCCAACAGGGCTTTGTGACTTGGGCCATCTTTTGAGAACAGTAAAATGTCATCTATGTAGATGAGGGCTGTGTTCAGGATAGGCCCAAAGATACGGATCATGGTCTTCTGAAACAGCGATGGAGCTACCTTTAACCCAAATGGCATTACTGTCCATTGGTATTGGGCATCAGGTATGCAGAAGCTTGTTTTGTATCTATCATCAGGATGAATACCAAGTTTCCAGAATCCTGCTTTAAGATCAAACTTGCTAAAAATCTTTGCATCCTGCAATCTACTGGTAATTGCAGTGATCTTTGGTAATGGTAACTTATCATCTTGCAGGAAGGCATTCAAAGGCCTATAGTAAATGACTAGTCTCTTCTTTCCTCGTATCTGCTCAGATCGCTTTTCAACATAAAAAGCTTGACAAGCCCAGTTCGAGGTTGTTGGCTCAATCAATCCTTGTGCTAAGAGAACAACACATTCTTCTTTGGCTAACTTTAGATCATCAGGATTCATTCCTGAGTGTGCAGCCTTTGTTGGATTGATGTCTTCATTCTTCTTGAGGGAAGCTTGATGAAGAATTCTTGATTCTTCCAGAGAGGATGAGGATGAGTGAATTTGTCATGACTATCACAGCAGGCTTTAAGAAGTCGCTATTGAATCTCCTCATATTCTGATGGGGCATTGCTGATTTCAAAAACATTTGTAGAGGTTGAGAATGGCAAGAATTGCTTCTTGTGTTTCAACCCATCAGGCCATATAGAAACTCCTCTAGTCCTGTAGTACGCATCATATCCAAAAAGGACGTCTTTGTCAAGAAGATCACTTCCCAAAACTCTTATCCATGTTGTTACTTCTGGAAAGAGTTGTAAGCCAACATTTTCTCTAGAAATGAGGTTTATAGTGAACACCTCTTGATTGACTGCAGTGAACTTCTTATTGAAAGGGATCCAAGCATCTGGGGGAAGCATATGTGGTTTGACAATTGTAACACAAGATCCAGTATCTAAATGCGCAACAGCTTTTACTGGACGATCATACTTGGATGCCATCATCTTGAGATTGAAATACGGTCTGGGTGTGTTGCCAATCTGCTTGAGACCTAGAGATCCCAAGTGTCCCATTTCCTTCTGAGTAATCCATTCTTGAGGCAGTATAGTAGTAACTGCATGAATTGGCCTGTATTCATCTTCATCATCAGTGAAATCATAATGAGAGTCAGAATCAGACACATGTAGGACATATTGAGTGTCTTTATCTTTCTCAGGTTGTTCTTCCAAGATGTCTTCAAGATCTTCATCATCTTGTAGAGAGATTGCGTCTTGCAAGGATTGCAACATCTTAACCTCTCTTTTGGACTTCTTCTTGGGACAGTTCTTCGCAAAGTGACCAGTTTGGCCACAAAGGAAGCATTTGTTGGTCTTCTTGTTCCTGAAGTTTCTCCTTTTGAAATATCTTCTTCTTCCTTTTCTTCGTCTAGGGAAATTAGAATTAGATTGGAACGGTTGCCCTGACTTTCTGAAGCGGTGCTTCTTCTTGGTCTTCTCATAGTACTCCTGAGAATTTCTTTTCTGGATGATAGTGATGTCTCCTAAGAATTCCTTGTGTATGAGACCAAGAAAATATTCAGAGGTTCCATTGACAAGTCCCATTTTTTCATATTCACTGAAACCATTCATCCATTCTCTGAGGTTTCCGGTCATTTTGGTGATGAATTCTGTATGGACTTGTGCAAGAGTCATGCCAGGAATTGTCATCCTAGTGTCAATCCAAGCACCAAAATCATTCAACCTTTGTCTATATTTGTCAGGATCAATATCATCAAAGGTGAAGTAAAAGTTCCCAGATTTTGATGAAGATAAATCTGATTGTGGCAATGAGGGTGCAGTCTGTCGTGGTTGTCTGTTGTCATCTTCTTCTGTCAAATGTCCTTCATCATCAGACTCTTCATTAGCAGGATTAACCACAACAATAGCAGATAGATCTGCCATATTATCTTCTTCAAAAGTTTCTTTTGAGAAGTTAGTTGAAGATTCTTCTTCAGAAGTGCTATCATTTTGAGTCATGAGATTGATTGTCCTGTTAGAAGCCTTTTCTTTTTCTCTTTCTTTGTCAACGCCAGAGGTATTTCTAGGAAAGAACTCTCTGAATTCAGGTTTCCATGGTGGTTTGGATCTTGGTTCTTTTGGAGGTGGTGGCTTAAAGCCAGTGGGTTGGACAGAAGGTGGTATAGATGTTTTGGATTGAGCATATTTAGCTAGAGGATGGAAGGATTGAAAGATAGATCCATAATCAGATGGTTGTGTATGTGAAGAGGGTGGTGATGGGTATAGGATGGGAGAGTACGTAGGATAGGGTGGTGGATAGGGGTGAGCAAAACCGAGCCGGACCGAATAAAATCGACGGACCGAACCAAACAAACCGAAAAACCGAAAAAAACACTTTTTTGTAGTTTTTGACCGGTTCGGTTCGGTTTTCGATTTTTTCTTAAAGCCTGAACCGAGCCGAACCGAACCGTGGAGATATATGTGTAGCTGTTAAATTTTTACAAGTCCCCCCCTAATTAATCTAATATTACACAAAGACCCCACCACCAAAAAACCCTAAAACTAAAACACTCACTCACTCGAATGTCTCACTCTCTCTCACTCAAAAACGGCGACAATACCTAACCCTTCCCTTCTTCCAGATTCCAGCCACTGCAGCGCCTGCCACCGCTTCCAGCAACCGCAGCGCCTGCCGTGCCTTGTGGTGTCCGTCGTTGCTCCATTCATTCCCGTCCCCGCCAGCGACTGCCAGTGCCACCATCCACCATCTTCTTCAGCCCCATCCCGTCGTCCTCCGCCGTCGTCTCGTTCACCGACGGAAGCATCGTCATCACGTCGTGGAGTCGTCCGTCGTTGTAATAGACGTCCGTCGCTGCAACTCCCTTGCTCTCCGTCGTCCGTCCACCGTCCGCCGTTCGTCCGTTCGTCCATCCGTCTGCCGTCCCTTCCCTCCCCTCTCAACGCCGTCCAACATCGACAGGAAATAGAACCTCAGGTAATTTTAGGGATTTATGGTTTTTTATTTTTTGTGTTTTGTAATTATATATTACTGTTATGATCTGATAAAGTGATAAGGGTTTTTCATTTCTGTAGTGGTAATTTTTGATAAATGTTGATAATTACTGATCAGTTCTTCATAAATTTTGTTAATTACTATTCTGTTCTTCATAAATTTCTCATTTTTCATTTCTCATTTATGTACTGGTAAAGTGTTAATTTTTGATAAATTTTTGGATTTCTGTAAATTAGTTTGATAAATTTTGGATAAATTAGTTTGATAAATGTTGGATTTTTGTAAATTAGTTTGATTAATTTTGGATTTGCTAAATGGTAATTATATATTACTGTTCTAGTGTTCTGATTATGAATCTGTTGTTTTTATTTTCTAATTTGCAGTTTGACATTAGCTCAAGTGGTATCAATGGTGAAGATCTTGCTCTTCCAAATGACTCTACAAGTGTAAGATCCCCTGAAGCTTTGCCACCTGCATCTCGTCCGCCTCTTCCTCAAAGAAACACAAAGAAGGTTGCTGTTAGAGGTAGAGCAAAGAAGCGCGC
The DNA here is from genome assembly GCA_036250425.1 of Stylosanthes scabra. Taxonomy (NCBI): domain Eukaryota; kingdom Viridiplantae; phylum Streptophyta; class Magnoliopsida; order Fabales; family Fabaceae; genus Stylosanthes; species Stylosanthes scabra. The sequence goes on along the minus strand of JASCZI010151050.1, from coordinate 138,487 downwards.
TGTTGAAGAACCTTCGGAAGATGACACCCCGAAAACAGCAACCAATGCAGCAGAGCCTTGTGATGGTAAGAGAAAACCTTCTAGACCTAGATCTTGGACTTGGGATCACTTTACTAAAGATCCAAATTGCAGTTCTGAGTATCCTAGAGCTAAGTGTAATTGGTGTGGGGCTAGCTATGCTTGTGATACACATAAAAATGGCACTAGTAATATGAAAAACCATTTGACATCTCAGTGCAAAAGGATTCCTAAGGATGTGTTAGATCCTAGTCAAAAAGTTCTATGTTTTCAACAAATTGAGAAAGAGGATGGGACTGGGACAGGTTGTTCACTTTCTGCTGTGTCTTTTGATGTGGATGAATGTAGACAAGCCCTTTGTCATATGATAATTGTTGATGAATTG
>JASCZI010151050.1:71885-96199 GCA_036250425.1 Stylosanthes scabra | reverse complement strand
TGCAGTTCTGGGTCACATCAATACCCGGAACACTTCTCTTCCCTGGACCTCGAATCCATCGCACCAACACGTGAAGAGAATGAAGCAGGTGCCGGGTTCGGTGGCGAGGGTTCGGTGGATGTGCTAACTCCGAATGAGTTTTGAGATCGGATAAATATTCTAAACTAAGGAAGACGCCGTACTCAGTGTAAAGAGTTATAACATTCGGCGGGGTGTTGAGTATAAGGTGAAGGAATCCGATCACGCGAAGTATACGCAAGGTGAAGGAATCCGATCACGCGAAGTAGCACTCACCAAATGGCATGTGAAACGTATGCATCTCTGGACGCCAATGCTCCACAAATGCACTGATCATTGGTTCATCGACCTTGAACCAATAATTGTTCAACAAAGCTACCTGATACAATCCAGCAGCCTCCAGGTAAGGGACAACACATCCGTGCAAAACCATGTTCTGTTGCCTCCTAATGCTGGTGATGCACCGAACAGGCTGAAAAACCAAAGGCAAAATAAATATTCAAGTTTTTTACATAACTGATAAAACTTAGAATTTTGATTTACACGTGAGAATTTAATAAATGCTATATTCCACTAAATATTCAACAAATTACTTTTTGCCAATACCAAAAACAATTATAAAAGATACAAAATAATAACAAATAAATCAGTTCAGTTTAGTTATAACGAATAAAAAAATTATAACCAACAAAAAAAATTAAAACAAATTATAACAAAATTAACGGACAGAATCTATATGCCACGGTCACTATCATACTGCCATAGTCCACTACGATAATTTGAAATATAAAAAGTTCCAACAATAACAACTACCGAATTATAATCTAAAATTAAATTTTTACCAAATAGAATCCCTATGACAATAACGTGTTCCACTACAATAATCATTCCAACAAATCAACATACATAACATGCTCATACACTAATAACTATATTTTACACAACAATTTATGTCAGTGGAACAACAATCCAGCAATCTAATTATTAAAAAATTACCAACCTTATCATTGATGTTAGAAGCTACATGTGAAACCCCATCCAAACGATAAAGCCGGTCTACAGTGTCCCTTTCCACCACTTGTGTTGGCTCCATCATTGCTGACTTGTTTCTTCCTTTTTTTCCTTCAAATTTTTTTTTTTTGACTAACCCCCTTTCTCCTTTGCAGGCGGCGTTGAGAGAAGGAAAGAAGAAGAAGATCGTTGCTACAAATGAGGGGGAGGAAGCTCGTCGCTTATTATATTAATCCTACCAAAATCACTGTTGGGGCGCCGCGATTTTATAGAGCTTGGAAGCTCACACTAAATCGCGGCAAGGGAGCAACGATTTTCGCCAAAACTTCTCTCAAGGAAAATCGTTGTAGGGTGAGGAGATTTCTTTTTAAATGTGTGGTTCGTTGCACCCCAGCAACGATTTACATGTTTATTCCTTTGCACAAAAAAGTGACCGTTATCAGTTTTGTGCAATCAGGTAATATTGGAGCTCATTTTATTTATTTAAGTGATTTGTCCTATTTTTTATACAGGAGTTATATTATTTAGCTCAACCTACTCATTAAAAAGAGTAATGCTATAGAATCAACGTTAGGGACCAATAGAAAGTCAATGCGTGTAATTAGGGAAATAGTGGGTGGTAAAATAGGAAAAAAAAAAGAAGGAAAAATAATATTGACTTCCTATTGTGTCTCTAATATTGCCTATCAAAATTTTCTCTATTAAAAATTAATTAGAAATAATAATAGGATAGTTAGTTTTGCTTATATTTATGTTATGGAAAAAGATAAAATTATTTTTTATTTTGTAAAAGCTAAGGTTAATTCATAGGAGTTTTGAATATTGGTAAAAAAAAGGGAGTAAACTTGGTAAAACTTAAAAGAAGTGATTTATTTAAAATAAGTGTAATATAACATCTTTATTAGAAAACAAATTTGTTTTCTATTTTATTAGAAAAAAAATGTTATTTTTATAATAATTTTAATGAAGTATTATTATTCTTAGAATTTAATTATCTTAACCATGTTGAGGTTTTTTCAACATGTAAAATTCATTCATTTTAAGTTTTTACTCAAGGTAATAAAAGTATTGAAAGAAAAAAAATAATATATAAATTACCGTTGCTATCACTTCCCATATAAAACTATTTTGTGTTATTTAACTTATTTTTTATTTTTTACATAAATATTCAATATTATTATTAATTATAAACCAATATAACTATGCAACTTTTTCATAATTTTATTCAAAGTTCATTTTTTTAACTAACCTAGCCAAGCCACGCCAACAAGCTGTTAAACAAATCTGAAGGAACTATATTGAATTTATGGGCGTGCAGTGCATTCCTAATGGAACAGCAGGTTGCATCCCTATCTTTGGTCCCTCTAAATACTGACTACAAGTCAAAAATTCCAATCAATCTCATCCTTTCTATTATTTTAACAAATAAATCAAGGGATGTTAACGATGGTATATCTTAGTTCTAATAAAGTGCAATGGAACATTCGAAAACTTTCCTATGTTATAATGGGTTTGGCTAGCCTGAGATAGCTCATCCTTTTATTTAATTCATCTTCCATAATGGCATTCCTTTATTTAATTCATATTCCATAATGACAACATCAACACATACATGTATCAACTGATTAAGCAAATTTGGAAAAAAAAATTTTTAAGTTGAACTGATTTGGATCTAATTTTCTATAAAATTGATGGAAAAATAACAGCGCTGCAAAGAACAACAAGATACATAAAGAAATTGTTGGCGAGCTTAAGAATATGTTAGATGAATACAATGTTTGAGTGAACTAACCATGCGTTTTGGGTGCGCCAAATCGACCCATGTCCATTCCTACTTTTCCAACTTGGCAACTTGAAATGAGACAAATCAAACCGTAATCATTCCTTTTGGGTGCGCCAAATCGGTCCCTGTCCATTCCCACTTCTCCAGCTTAGAAACTTAAAATGAGACAAATCGAACTCTAACAATTTCTTTTGAGTGCGCCAAATCGGCCCCTGTCCATTCCAGCTTGGCAGTTAACAACCACGCAAGCAACTTAACGTGACACGTCAGCCACTTCCGTTTGCATTTGACGAACAAACTCACGGAGGGGCCGCCTTGTGTCACAGCGACCATGGACGAGAACCGCAGCGGTGCTTTTTTATTGTCAGAGGCTACTATTTCGTTCGAGAAAATAGACAGGGACCGGGTTGGTATTTCACTCACAATGTTTTGGTAAAGGTCTTTCGTATGGTAAGGGAATCTCTTCACTCTCAGTCAAATCCATCGGTTAAGGTAGCAGGCTAGCAACTTTGATCGTGGGGGACTTTGAGATAAACAAAACACATTGAGACATAATTGTTGAGTCTCAGAGTAGTAGATTGCAAAGGATAAACCAACTAAATCCATCTTACTTAGGGTTGCAATATCCATTATTATTCCCATATGAAAAGGATGGATACAAAGAGGATATTCCACTTAACAAGAAGGTAGTGCATGGTCAAAAAGGGAGGAATTATGTTTCCATGAGAGAGTTCTTTACATATCGAATACAAGAAAGGTTGGCAGATGGATCACCATTGTTATACTCTAGAAGACTTTTTCAACAATTCTTGGTAAATGCTTATTCAATGATTGAGTCAAGTAGGTTGAATTATATTATACTTGTTATGGACCGGCTCCCAAGGTCCAATCCACTTGAATAAAGGCCATAAGCAATAAGACCCACAAAAGTAGGAATCAAGTCACATCTGGCAAGATATGATATGATCACAACAGATCCCATATGGATCTCCACCACCCAACACTATTTGAGCAGGAGCAACACCCCCTCAAGCTACACACTCTCTAATTCTACCTTCTCATATTTGAGCTAGAATCCTTTAATCCTAATTTTGGAATTTTTGGTCTATTCTCATACACATCAACCCTCCTTATCCCTCGAATTTTCCGGTAACACTAGAGAGCCCGAGTCATGAAGGTACATCCTCTTACAGCTAGGTGTGGAACTTCTATTCTGTGGGCACGAGGAACGGCACCCCATTCAAATTCTACCCTTAACATTGGCGCCATCTTTGGAAGACCTCGTGTCTTCAAGATCTAAAATTCTACCCACTCGGTATGCTCCAAGCAAACCGGTGGAGGATGTACAAAATCCTAATTTTCAAGGGAGCCGGCAAAGATAACAAAGCACGAGAAACAATCCTAATCAAAGGAACCTATGATTAAGCCAAGTGGATACAAATTATAAAGGTAATCGTGAATAATCTCCATGTACCTACTTACCTTGATTTTCTAAATATAATAGAATATCGCTTAAGCTTATACATAAAATTAATTCAATGTCACTTGATTATTTATGACCGAAAAAACACGGGGACATCAGTAAGTAAAATTAATATTTAATCAAACATGCATTCTAATAACCCTTCTTATAGGATTGATATTACATGTACTATGAGAAACAAAAGTGGTAACACTAATAACTCTGTAGCGTGTTTCAATTGATGTCCACGTATGCACTCTAATATTATATGGATAAAGTATTTTTAATTCATATTTACAACGAATCAATTTCAAAAGTGGTAGTAACCATTATTTTCATTCCAAAGCGGCGAAAACGAAATTTCTTCTTGGTTGCCCAGAAAATTGCAATGGCCGAGAAGGTGGATTGACAAAAAATTTACAATTACAATAATAATTATAATAAATTAAGTGAATAATATTAAAACTTAAAAATAAATTATGATAGGAATTAACTTTACTTTTTATGCATTAATGATCGAAGTCATAAAACTCTCCTTGATATAATTCAGTATACCAGTTTTAAATTTTTTGTTTGGGCTTAAAGCAATTGTTAACAGTTTCGAAAGGGTATATATTTTAAATTAAATAAACGTATGAATGTATGTTGTTATATATTTGTGACAAATAATTTAATAAGTTTTGTATAATTTATTTGTAGAAATAAAATATGACTTAATGTAAATAATATGTGAAAGTAATATTTAGATTAGTTTATTGTTATGAGTATAATTAGGCCCAAAGCCCATTTGGCATAGATAGTTAGCTAATTACATTTCTATAAATAGCAATAGGAGTATTGTACTCAATTATGCATGAAATTAGTAAATGGTTCATTCTCTCTTTGTCCCAATTTGGGAATTCTATCCTCTTCCTCTCTAATTCTCTTCTAACCTCTTCTAAATTCTTCAATTCTTCTCTTCGGAGTATCCTTACTCCTAACATTGGTGCTTTCATTGGCCACCATTTCTTCTATTCTATGATGGTATAGAGTGAACTTACCTCCAATGGAGCAAATTGAAAGTGTGGATGAATACTTTTTTGTTTTTCTACCTTATGCAAAAAAATTGGGTTGGAATGATTCTGCAATATTGAAGAACTTTCTCATTGGATTGGAAACATACATTCACAGATACATTATTTTTTTATGATCCTCAAAATCTGTGGGATGCATTTTGTTTAGCAAAATTCTATGAAGAAAGATGGAGGAATCCGTTTTCAGAAATGTCAAAACCACAACTATCATCTCAGATTAAGATCCAAATCCAGAGAAGTTCATCAACAAAAATTCAAGAAGCAGCAACAATTCCAGATTCAAAAATTCAGAAAACAAATAGAGAACAACGAGATGCAGTTTCAGATTCACAACGACAACATGAGGCAGATTCATCAGCAATTCAACATTCACAAATCAATAGAGTTCAATTACAGAGTCTGATCAGAAATTCAAATTACAACTCCAGTCATCCAGAAATTCACTTAACAGTTCAAGGTCCAGAAATTACAGTTTCAAGAATTCACAACATACAAGAAGCAGCACTCAATGCAGAATTTCAAGCCAACACAAAATCCAAAATTCAAATCGGTGCACCCTACCTTGATGTTCCAGTTCGTGCAACTGTCGGCGATAGAACAACTCCACTCAGCAGTGGCGTCGAGGTCGGCGCCTTCGCAGAGAGGATGGTGGATGACGTAGATCTTGAACTGGTAGAGGAGAAGAGAGTGGATCAACCACCGCCAAAGCCTCCAGATTTGAAATCACATATGGTGGTCTTGTGCAACGTTGACGGAGTAGAGACAGAGGATAATGGCCAAGATCTGCAGCCGTTGCGCGATGTCGACGAAGCTGGGACAAGTGCCGAGGTCGGCGCTTCCGAGAGGGGAAAGTGGACAGGCGCCGTCGCGACAGCTACTGATGGCGGTCTCCGGGCTCAATGGTTGAGGCGGTTTGTCTCTCTGACGCCGCCGCCTCTCCTTGCGGTTGTCTTTCCGTGGAATCCTGGTGGCGCAGAGCAGAGGCTGGCCGGGCGGAGCTCCTCTCTCCTCTGTTTCGGGAACGGTGAGAAGCTGGCGGACGTGTTCACCTCGGCAGCGACAAGGCGTGCAAAATACCCTTCGTCGTGACTAAAGTTCTGTGGGGTTGTGGAGGTGATACAGAAACGGTGAAGGAGAGCGTTGGCTTTCGCGTTGATGGACGCGGCGGTGGCCATGGTGGGGCATGGTTGGACGGCGGATGTCCGTTGGTGGTGGGCACTGAGGAGTGTGAGAGGCTAGGATTCATGGAAGCCTCTGTTAGATCTCTCTTCTGCCTCAGGAGCGTGAATGCTAAGAATGAGGGGAAGGTGTTGACCCCTCTTCATTGTTTGGGCTTGTTGGGCCTCCCACTACATCAACATTAAATTGAAGATTTTGGGCTACACTTTACAAAATATTATTTTGAATATTTGGTGGGCCAATTTTTCTTTAAACAATGAGATCCTGGTGGTAGATTCTTATTTTTACAGTAGTATAGAAATAAAAGAAATATCATTTTGGAATTAATTGTTAGTTTTATTAATTGTAATTAGGTTTTTTTTTAAAAAAATTTTTTTTCCAACCTTGAGGACAAGGTTGTTTTGAAGGGTAGGGTAATGTTATGAGTATAATTAGGCCCAAAGCCCATTTGGCGTAGATAGTTAGCTAATTATATTTCTATAAATAGCAATAGTAGTATTGTACTCAATTATATGAAATTAGTAAATGGTTCATTGTCTCTTTGGTCCCAATTTGGGAATTCTATCATCTTCCTCTTTAATTCTCTTCTAACCTCTTCTAAATTCTTCAATTCTTCTCTTAGGAGTATCCTTACTCCTAACATTTATGTTAAGTCATAATTTTTATGTCGTGTTATTTACATATTTTTTCCGTTACCAAGACATGTTATTGATAATTTTTGTCATTTCAATTAGTTTAATGGTTTAATAAGTAATTGTAAGAATATTTCTGTTAATTTAGTGAATCTATAATTATATCATTTTAAATATACATTAGGAGGTATAAAATTAGGAGGTGTAACCGTTGTTATTTATTAATGCTGGTTATCTTTGATAACATTTATAATAAATAATATATTGTATGAATAAATCATAAATTTAATTTTAAATATATATCTTATCGTTAATACTTATGACAAAATAAAGTAGCATGTAGAATAAATGTGATAAGGATAGAATAGATGAAATCATAGTTAATAAAAAGCTTAGATTATATCAAAGTTCATATAGGTTTAGTGCAATAGATTACAGAAACTAAAAACTACATCGTCAAAATAAAATTTACATCATTAGTCAACTTTATATTTTTTAGAAACATAACATTCACAACATAAAAAAATAAAATATCTGATTCAAATGATTGGCTAACGTTGACTGAATTTTTATTGAATGGATAGCATTGTTAGAAAAAGTTATTTTTATTAGCAACTAGATGATGTCAAATAAGTCACATTTTACATAATTATGTATTGTGTGTTCATTAAATAGATATTTTTTTTTTGTTGAACATCATATTCTTTAGTTATAAATTTTTTTACTTTTTCACTATTCTTTTAACAAGATTGAGACTTGACTACTCTTAAGATTAAATAAATTATACTTTACTCTAAATGTAAAAGGATTGAGAACGGTGGAGTTTACCTTTTTTATGCAAATAAAATTATAACACCATGTAAAATTGGAGTAAGATTTTGTACTTCTTCTTAGGTGACCTGAATACTCAGGTATAATATTTAGAGTTCCTATACCTGCTTTAATTTCACTTCAATCTATCTTTTGTCAGTGAACTAAATTGGACTGTAATTTTAATATAGTTAAAGGTTATTTGGGAAGTAAAAGTTAAACTTCTTAAATCATTTACATTTTTTATTTAGAATAGTTAGAATTCAATGTTATTGTCAATGATAGACTGAATATATTTAATTTTCATATCTTTCGTCTTTACTTTTATTTTTATTCTTACTTGAACTGACGATATTGATATTCACTCTCATATAAATCATCTTGCCATTCCTGAAGCACATTTCAAAGTTAAAAGGAAGAACATTCAATTTACAAATATTCACTTATAGTCAACCTCCAATTTCAACCTGAGTTAGCTACTTCAATAGCGGCTACATCTACTAGTTCTGTTGAGTTGCCATCTTTGCCGGACATCCTTAACAATAAGTCCATTGTACTAAAAAAATTAATAAGCTCATCCAATAATATAAAAAAGCCAACATATTTGATCCAGAATACTACTTGGTTTTTTTAAAAAAATAAAAAACCAGTTACATTTAAACCAAAACGATCTTTTATTATGTTAAACCAATTTTGTGATTTGATCGACTTTTAAAAAAAAAGACACATGTCGGTCTAAGAGATAAAGTCTTTAATAAAAGATGTTTTTGGCATCCTGAACAAAGTGACTCCCTTTAATTTATTGTTTTGGAATGTTTTTAGCTTTAATTTATATTTTTTATTGAGAACCTTTTCACCTTTATTTTAAGTTTTTATGAGATGAAAACTTATCCAAACAATAAAACTAAAAGTTGATAGCTAGATATTATAGATAAGTTATGGAAAAAAATTATGGACATATAACTTTATTGATTTTGAATATACCAGTATTAAAAGCACAATGGGATTTCTCCCAAATAACATCTGTAACTAATACCGATAATCTTGGTTAAAATTTCAATACACAAATGTAATAAAAAAACTTGTTTACAAACAAGTCTTTAAAATTAAAAATATGTTAACATTCTTAATGGATCATGGTTAAGCTAATTCCTTATTCATTGTGAATTGTGGAAAATTTTTCTTATATGTGTTTGATTTAGAAATTTTTAATCTTTTATAGTTGGCTATTATTTTAAGAATAATAATAGGTAAGGGATAAGTAGTATTTATGCCAAAAAGGTTTGGGCCAAAAATCTTGTTTGTCACAATCGTTTTTTTTCCTCAAAATTACCACAAAGGTTTTCGTTATGAATAAAAAAACATATTGACTGTTTTACCCCTGATTATTATTGTTTGTTAACAATGATATGAAATCGGACCGATCCAATTTTAAGAAAAACCGAACCAGTCCGGTTTTGAGAAAGAGAAAAACCGGACAGCATCAAAAACCCTAAATTCCCCCTCCCCCAATTGTGCCTCCATCAATCACTCTTCACTCTCATCCCTAAACACCTAAACCCTCACACTCACATCTGCACAACCTTCCCCCCGCCGCCGCCTGTCCTACCGCCGTGCTGCTGCCGCGCTTCCGCCATGTCGTCGTTCGATTCGTCTTCGCCGGCGGTGCCGTTGCGTTGTCGCCCGTTTCGTCTTTGCCTGTGTAGCTCTGCCTCCGCCCGTGATGTCGTCCGGTTCGTCTGCGCTCGTCACCGTTCTGCCGCCGGCCGCCACTTGTCTTCCCTGCGTCCTGCCTCTTCGAAACCACATCCATCAGGGAGTGTTTCTTTCCCGTGTTTCTTCCAGTGTTAAGCCTGTGTCAAAACAAAAATAAAACAAGAACAAAGAACATTTTATTGAATGGAAGATTGCGGTATTTTTATTGAATGTTTGGTTCTTTCACCCATTTTGGCGCTTGTTTGAACTTATATCAATATATTCTATTATTCTCTATGTAATTTTCCGTTTTTTATTATGTAATTATCCATTATTGGTGGATAATTTTGAATTTTGTTCTACATATACATATATCTTCCATTTTTGAATTCCATCCTATTGTATTTTCTGTTGAATATGTTAAGAACAATGAAAGATAGTATTAGAGTTCTTAAGTTCTTTCATTTATAATTTTGTTCCGTTCATTTTGAACAAATATGAGACTATTGTCATTAATTATCAATACTTCTTAAGAGATTTTTGTTTTCTGTGTAGCAAGGATCTCATGCTGCATTAAGCATGTCAAGGCTGAAGTGTATTTTGCTAGGATTGGACTTTAAGGTTGTCATTTTTCTATTTCTGGTTCTCCCATTGAGCATCTTTGGTCTCTATTTGCACGGCCAAAAAAATTCCTACTTTTTAAGGCCGCTGTGGGATTCTCCTCCAAGGCCATTCCATGAAATCCCTCACTATTACCATGATGATGTGTCGATGGAGTCTCTCTGCAAGCTTCACGGATGGGGGATCCGGGAATCCCCGAGGCGAGTTTTCGATGCTGTCTTGTTTAGTATTGAAGTCGACATGCTTAGTATTCGGTGGAACGAAATGTATCCGTATATCACTCAGTTATGTTATATATAGGACTGCAGACCACACTAAGTGGATTGACATATTTCAAAGAAAGCAAGATTTCATTGATGTTGTAGAGGTACATACTTTAAGTATCCTTGTTTATGCAGATCTTTCATCTAATTATAATGGTTGTATATCATTTATTAATTATGGTTAAAGGAGTAAAAAATGTTGGTCATATGCAGGGTTAAAGAAAAAAGAAGTGCAGTATTGATATCTAGTATCTATTATTGTGATTAAAAGGTTAACTTGAAGGCAATGAAGTTGATGACAACCGTGAGAAGCTGTTTGAATTTGATAGGAGGCCCCCTTTTATTGAATGATTTATATGTATTTTTATTTTGTTTCTTTCTTTATGCTTAGCATCTTTTCATGTTTTCTGATTTGTAATGGATAGTGTAGAGTATGCAAGAGTGACAATGGAACATGGGTGCTTCTACAAATGCATACCAGCAATGAGTTTTTTTTTTTTTGTGCTGAATCAGCAATAAGTTTATAATTTAGGAATTTAGATTTTATGTTTTCTGAAATCTTATTTTAATTAATAAAAAAATTTGTTTTTTTTATATTATTTTATTATAAAACGATTTTTCCGGTTGAACCTTGGTGGGATCGGTTGGTCCAATAAAGGGGTAGGGGCATTTTAGTTGAAAAAAATTTATTTTGGTCTTTTTAATGTGTTTTCAAAACGATTGTGGCAACTTTAAGAAAAAAAAACGATCGTGGCAAACAAGATTTTTGTCTCAAACCTTTTGGGCATAAATAATGCTTATCCCTAATAGGTAACCATAATCCAATTTTATTATATTTAGTTTAGTATCTAAAATTTCATGTAAATAACATTCATTGTATATATTTATAACATTTAATAATATATATTTAATTCAATAGCAACTCATAAATAGAACTAAAATATAACATAAACTAATTATGGTTACTTATGGTTAAAAATATATAGCTACCAAACTTTTTTCTATTTTTAAAACCAATTAACAACTGTTTAGTTAATTGGTTAATAACTGAATTTATCATTTGATATCAATTTAATTTATTACCCTAAATTAAAATTTTGATTAACCAATACCTGAATTGGTTGGTTAACTAACCTTAATCATGAAGACGCCCAGTTAAGGATGGATGTGTTGAAATATAGGGAAGACAATTTTACCCATCTCCGCAGGATTTGCCAAAAGAATCCGTGACGGGGAGTTTACTGGAGACTCGATAAATTCTCATAGGATGAGGACCCGCCCCATGAGTAAACGAGGACGGTGATTGAGGTACCCGCCCCACGGGGACTCGCTAAATCCTCACTCGTGTGAAAATTAAAAATAAAAAACCCTATATATATATGTTGAATTTATGATAGATTATGCTACATTTATGTTAAATTTAGCAATTACTATGATATATTATACTAAATTTATGTTGTTTTTGTATGTTCTAGTAGTTAATATTTTGAATTTGGTTGTGTTGAATAGTTTGTATTTAATTATGTTGAATTGTTATTATTATGAGAAAGTCTTGGGAGCCAATATTAGGGAGACAATAGGGAGCCAATATCATTCTCCTCATTTTCTCTCTCCTCTTTTACCACCTATTATTTCCCTAATTACACTTTTTCTTAGATCGGTGCAAAACAACTCAACCCAAAGGGAGGGGAGTAGAGTTCAACCGCTTATACCAGCCCCTTCGACATTGCAATCAAGGTGCTACAAACGGACTCAAGTCTAAGGTTACAAACAAGATCAAAAACACAGTAAAACAAACTACATATATCAGCATATCAAGCTTTCAATCATGTTCAGTCCACATAATCCATGAACCTTGTTCTGATGTTGCTAGCTCCTTCCATTTCTCTTTATTCTTGAAGTCTTTTATCTTCCTTGAATTCCAATTTAGCATTTAGGAATAGATGATGTAGTTCTCTTGCCTTATTTCTGATGAATGTTTGATTCCAAGCAACAGCATCCGTGCCTTTGATCCACTGCACAAGGATCTTATCATTTACCATGACCTTCAGTTCTTCTTCTTTCACATGGGCCTCCTCAAGGCAGAATTGCACACTCAATTCAATTCCTTCCATTCTAGCTTCCTTCTCATTGGAGGCTTCAACCAACTCTCCCACGTAACAAATAACTCCCCTATCTTGTCTTGTTAAGTACCCACCAACTATGAACCTATTTAGCTCTTCCTTCCATATAACACAAAGCCACCACTCCATTGCTGGGATTTCAAGAGAGTTCTCAGTTGTACCACTCCTCCTATTACCTTTTCTTTTTTCTCTCTTCCACTGGTCTATAATGGCATTTACTTGACACCACCCGATATTTTCCTCTTTTATTTTCATCCACACCCCAAAAGAACCGTCGCTGTAAAGCTACTATCTTTTTCTGCACTTCCTTTGGCATTTTGAATAGTCCCATATAGTACACCGGCAGGTAACTAATTACTGATTTAATGATTACCACCCTCCCTGCCTTTGTCAGCGTTTTTGCCTTCCACGAGCTCAACTTCTTTTGAATCTTTTCAATTAGTGGCTTCCACGTTTGCACACGTCTTGGGTTCGCTCCAAGCGAGAAACCGAGGTAAGTTATAGGTAGCTTGCCCACTGAGCATCCCATCGCTTTCCTAAGCTTCCTCACCATCCTTTCCTCACAATTGATGGGTATGAGCATAGATTTATCGAGATTTAACTTCAGCCCCGCCATAGCACCAAAGCATCGTAGAATTCTCTTGTAATTTCTCAAACATTCCCGGTTCGGTGGGCAAAAAAGAATCGTGTCATCAGCAAATTGGAGATGGGACAACAACACTTTCCTCTTGCCCACCAACAGACCATCAATCTTCCTCTTCTGCGCTGCTTTAACTAACAATTGGTTTAGAACCTCTCTCACCAAAACAAAGAGGAAAGGCGAGAGAGGATCCCCCTGTCGCAGCCCTCGCTCCATTTTGAAAGGTTTGGAAGGGGTCCTATTTAGCAACACTGACATGGTTGCACTATGCAGCATTCCATTTACCCATTTTCGCCACTGATCACCAAAGCCCATGCGTAGCAGCACATGATCTAGAAAATCCCACCGAACCGTATCGTATGCCTTCCTGAAATCAAGCTTAACCAATACCCCGCTTTTCTTCGCTCTCTTCAACCAAGCCACCGTCTCACAAGCTATGAACGCCCCATCCAGTATTTGTCTCTGCTGTACAAAAGGCGAATTGCACATCACCCACTAGCTTTGGCATCAATGGTCTAAGTCTGCTTACCATGATCTTTGAGATGACTTTGTATACCGATCCCACCATACTGATGGGCCGGAGATCCTTTATTTCTTTCCCCCCTCCTTATTTTTGTGCTAGTACCACCCACGTTGCATTCACCTCCTTTGGCAAAGTAGCGTCCACAAAGAATCTGATTACCATATCGGAGAATTCCATGCCAATTGTTTCCCATGTCTTCCTTATGAACCCCATATTGTATCCATCAGGGCCCGGTGCTCTCGTTGGTTCATAAGACCACACTGCTTTCCTTACTTCCTCAAGGCTTGGAATCAACTCAATGCTGGCCGCTTCTTCATTGGATATCCGTTGGACCAATCCCACTTCAAAGTGCACTTCGGGCATTGCAGGCTGTGTATATAACTCCTTGAAGAATTGTCTGGCAACCATTTTGATTCTCTTCGGATCTCGAATCCACCTCCCTTCATGTTTAATTTCTTCAATTTTGCCTTTTCTCTGTCTAACCGTCGCCTTCAAATGAAAGTACTTGGTGTTTCTATCCACATCCCTTACTAACTTGTCTCGTGATTGTTGTTTCTAGTACTCAGCTTTTCTCTTATACCATCCCTCCAACTGATTCTTTAAGGCCTCCCTTCTGATAGAATTTTCTTCCACATTTATGCCCCTCTCCAAGTTGGAGTCAGTAGCTTCAATTTGCTGTTCAAACACTTTAATTTTCTCCTCAATGTTGCCAAACGTTTTCTTGTTCCACTCTCTCAGCTTCGGTTTCAAATTCTTCAGTTTTTCAGTTACCGAATTGCCATCAACATCTTTCCATTCCTTCTCAACCATGGATGAGAATTTTGGGTGATCTAACCACACATCCAACGATCTAAAAGGTTTGGGACCCCAGTCGCGTGTTCTTTCCCCCAGCAGCAAGGGGACGTGATCTGATCTCGCACAAGGCAGAGCACGCAGGTTAAGGTCTCGGAACTTTTGCAGCCAGGTAGGATCTACAAGGATACGATCAATTTTGCTGGCACTTCTTCCATTTCTCCAGGTGTATCTTCTCCCACACAACGGCATATCAATGACTCCAACACTCTCCACCCTTTCCTTGAAGCTTTCAATGCCCCCGTTACTCCCCCTCCTACTACTCCTGTCTTCAAGGTTCAAAATTTCATTAAAATCGCCAAAAAAGATTGCTGGGTGTTGGTGCTGCTGTTTTACCTCCACCAATTCCTTCCACACAGCCTCGCGTTCTAGTAAGGTGTTTGGCCCATAAACCAGTCCAAGTAGAATCGGGTCATTACTCGGTTTCAACGTACCGACTACGCATATCCACCTAGCTCCCTTCATTACATGGCCAGACTCAATGAACGCTTTCTACCAAACTAGTAGAAGTCCCCCACTGCTACCCACTGCCGGCACCCATTCCCAACAGTAATCTATGTTCCCCCAAATTCTCTTCACATGGAATTCCTTAATTGTTTCCATTTTTGTCTCCACCAAATCTAAAATCCTCACTGAGTTTTTGTATACCATATCTAGTACCGCCCTCATCTTCCCCTCCCCCCTTAATCCTCTACAATTCCAATACAGAATCATCATGAAAAGTTCGAACACTCACCGATCGTGCAGGGATTCTTCTTTTTGCGTCCCCTGCGCTTTCTCGCTCTGCCAGCTTCGTTTCCTCCTTTTACCGTCTCATCAGCTACTTCTTCCTCCTCATCGCTGGAACTGCTTGGTTCAATTGTGTCACCATCTATCTCCGACAGCACGATTCTCTTCTTCCCCCCTTTTCTGGTATCCTTCTTCTTCCCTTTAGAACGATTCTTACCCTCATCTGCTCTCTTATTTTTATTTTCCTTCTTCTCTTTTTTTCCTTTTCTCTTCGATCTAGGTTGCCCTGCCCTCTGTTTTGTACTCAAAGTTCTCACAATGAGAGTATCTTCAAACGGTTTTTCAGAGGCTCCGAAACCCATGTTTTTGAACCCAGGCGGTGGCCCAAACTCCATGTCTTCACTCTCAAATTCATGGGCCTGAGACTGATCCTCTTCGCAGGCTCTCTTATTTCTGATCACTTCTTTTGTATCCCTGTCATCATCCAATGTTTTGGTCCGTGACTCACATTCCTCGTTGGTGGGATCTACTTGGGCCTGGCCCAATGTCATTTGACCCGATCCGTTTTCTGTTGGCTGGGTCCGTTTGTGCGCCGTTTGTGCCAACGGAATCTCAAGCGTTTCTCTTCCAATTCCTCCTCCAACCCTTGTCGCTTCCTCTTCTGGACCGTGGTCGTCGTTATTCTGATTGTGTTGCATCTCTGGTTGTGTCTCTTCAACTCAAGGTGAATCCATATCTCCTTCCGTTGTCGTTCTATCGTCGTTCTTCTCGTTACTGACGCTGTCATCATCATCCTTCTCATTCAATCTTTTAGGATTATCCTTGGTTCTGTTACACCCCTCCTGTTCTGTACATTGTATCCCCATTTCTTTCACGAAAAGTCTAAACTCGTCTCCATCTACTGTTACATCCAGCCATGATTGAATATAAGGGCCATAATTAGATTCCGCCATTATTTGGAATGAATCGAGTTGGTCCTCCTCCGGTTCCTTCATGTATAGGACTCTTCCCCACACTTCTCCCACCCTTCTTCTATTATCCTCATTCCATGCATGGGCTGGCATACCAAAGACTTCAATCCAGAATCTCCTTGTCCTACAAACTTCAAACCTGCCCCACCTTCTGAGTTCCATGAAGTAGGTTAGAAGGGTAGGGGATTCCAGAGCTTTCTCCATATTCTCCTTCGAATCAAACGTCATCACCAACTTGTAGCCCCCCATCCTCCGTATCTCCGTGATCGTTTTCCACCCTTCGTATATTTTCATTTTCAGGTTATCGAAGTCAATTGGATTCATCGTCTCCCCTATCAGGCTCCTTTCCATCTTCTCAGTCATGATATCATCCCTTTGGAGTTCCAGCTTCGAGTTCCCTAAATTTTCCAAGGTGTTTAGGTTCACAATGGGGTTTTCATGGTGACCTTTGCTATTCCCAGTGAGTATGTCTCTATAGAGTCTATCGTTTCTTCTCCCCCCCCCCCTCCTCTTATTGGCTCCCTATTGGTCCCCTAATGTTGGTTCCCTAGCATTACTCTATTATTAATCGTGTTTGTGAGGTTGTATTTAATTTGATTGTGTTGAATAGCAAAACCGGTTTGTGAGGTTATGATTTAGGGTTGATAAACTGGTTTTAAGGATTTATTTGTCCCAATTTTTAAATGGTTGAGGGCCGGATTAAGGTTTTCAAATCATCACGGGTGGGTTTATCTAAATTGAAAATGATCAGGGACCGAATTGAGTGTTTACTCAGTACTATATTTATAAAATAATTTGTTAAACTTTGATACTCATAGATGTCCGCCTTCTCCACGTGGATATTTCAACTGGGACCCATGACGGGGATGGGACGGGAACATGGGGCAAAAATATAAACGAAGGAAGAATTTCTAGCCCAATGGATCCTCATTGCCTTGCCATCCATGTTGAAATATACTGAATCTTATGAATTTCATTTATGTTAATAATTTTTTAAGTAGGTACCTTGTTTGTTTTTAATTTTTCTTCGCAAGATGTGCTTTAGTTTCAAGAATTATGTACGAACAAAGGCAATGTCGCGTAATCAAATTTTTTTCTAAAATCTGACGCCATATGTACCTCATCTCCTACCATGCACCCTCATTGTGCTGGGTCAGATGTGGGGACGATTATCGAAACGACACGTGTCAAGCAATGGCACTGTCACTATTCGCTTTTATTAAGCCAGGAATTACCCCCCTCTCTATATATATATATAACACATGTGCATTAAAATGAGTTATCAAAATAGCACATAAAAGTCACAACAAATAGTCACATACACATTAAAATAAAAGATATACATATTTTTCTCCAGTTAATTGACATAATAGTTCTAGCAATCTATACATTTTCCAGTTGTCTGGAATAAATACGATCATGACCAACAAATTTAGCACTAAAACATAAATAAAACTATAGGAAGCGTTTCCCATGTCACATTTTGTTTGCATGTAACATCATGTGACATCAACCATAACTATTGAGATTTTAACTTTCTGTAATTAATGGGTGTGATTTGATTGGTTGATCTTTCGTGGAATCACATATGTAGGCCTTATCTTGGAACATACACTGGTCAGCAAAGTTATAAATTAAGTTATGTTTTTCCAAGGCAGCTTATTTTAACTCGCTTGTTTTCCTAAAAATTTATTGTATATCTACTGTAATATATGTACACTCTACATATCATGCCAACAAAATATTGATTTATTTTTTAAAATATTTTTAATTCATTTTCCAAAAATAAGTAAATGCCCTTAAGATTGATTTTATCTTAAAATTAGTTTTATTTAATTATATTATTTTAAATTAGAAACTTAAATTTAAAATTATTAACATACTCTTTAATTGATTATGACAAAATACTCATTTAAACATTAATTTTAAAAACACAAAAATACCTATACTTAATTAGATTAAAAAGACAAAAATAACCTTTTAAAATATATTTTTACTTTTAAATAAATAAATAGAAGTTAAAAAGACTAAAATAACATTTTCATTTATTTTAAAAGACAAAAATATTTTTTTAGTATTACTCTAATCATGAAATGACCCAATTACCGTACCATTATCAAATTAAGTTTGTTTAAGTTGTATTATAAATTAGGAATTCTAATTTAATTTTCAAAAGATTAAAATACTCTTTTATTAAATTTTAAAACAAATAACATATCCTAAACCCATTTTACAATTTACATTATTTACTGGAATTAAAAGTTAAAATTTCAATATAAAAAATTAAAGTAGTCTTTTCAAAATTACTATAAGCATATTTTAGTATTTTAAATGTTAAATTCGAATTCATAATATTTAACACAAATTAAACAATGTTAATGCTAAAAGGGGATTTTTTTTACCGTTTTATAGTTATTACTGAAAGTATATTTTGTCTTTTAAAACAAAAATGTTAAAATATTTTAGTCTATACATAATCCAAAATTTAATTTTCAAATCAATTAAATATTCAATAATGCTACATGTACACACAAACACATCATACACACAAACCTCCCCCACTCTCATTACAGGCGCGTGTTTTCACGCCCAAAACCCATCACCTCCAAATCACGTACGTCACACGCACACTACTCTTCTTCTTCTTCTTCTCAATCGCCACCTCCACCTCCACCTCCATCTTCGCTTTCGTCCTTATCTCTTCTTCTTCCTCATCCTCTTTGTTCTTCTCTGCCTTCTTCTTCCTCATCCTCTTTCTCCTTCTCTGTTACGTTGTGGTAGTTCTTCTTCTTCTTCTTCTTCCTCACCCTCTGTCACATTCTTCTTCTTCTTCTTTTTCTTCTTCTTCTTTTTTTGCTGTCACTGCTTTACTTTGCCATTAAATATTCAAAAGTACTTCGAATGTACTCTTCACCCACATCACACAAAAATTACAAAAAACAGAGCAATTACAAAATTCAACAACATTTCACTAAAACCAACCTCATAGACGGAAAAGAATTCCGTGCAATTGGTTTGAATCTGAGTATTTAAAAACATTGAATGCTAAATATTAAAAAGGATTTTGTTCACCTCATTTTAAAATTCTGCTCAAATTAGATTTAGATTCTGCTTTTTGGTTTGAATCTGCAATTGTTGTAAAATATGAGCAGAATCTAAACCTAATTTGAGCAGAATTTTCATATCTAGATGAACAAAACGTTAAACCAATTTCAGCAGAATTTTAAACCAATTTGAGAAGAACTTTCATATTTAGATGAGCAGAATTTTAAACCAATTTGAGCATAATTTTCATATTTAGATGAACAGAATGTTAAACCAAATTGAGCAGAATTTAGATTAATTTGAGCAAAATTTTTAATATGTAGATTAACAGAATGTTATACCAATTTGAGCAGAATTTTATACTTAATAATAATAAAGCAAACAAACCAATTAAAAAAAACAACAACCACAACCACCATCATGTAACAGAGGAAGGAGAACAAATAGAAGAAGAAGAACAAAAACAACCACATAATAGAGGAAGGAGGAGAAGAACAACAATGTAACATAAAAGGAGAAGAAGAACAAAAACAACCACATAATATAAGAAGGAGATGAAGAACAACAACAACATAACATAAAAAAGAATGAGGAGGAGTAAAAGAAAGAGAAAGAGGCGGAGTACGAAGTGGAGACGAAAGCGGAGTACGAAATGGTGACAGAGGCGGAGGCGGAGATGGAGGCAAAGGCAGTGAAGAAGAAAGAAAAAGGAATGAAGAAAAAGAAGAAAGAAGAAGAAAAAAGGAAGAGGAAGAAGAATGAGGAAGAAGAAAAAGAAACGGAGAAGAAAACAATGGAAGAAAGAAGAAGAGAGAGAAATAGCGCGTTTCACGAGGTGGAATCTTTTTTTGGGGCGCGTGTGAGTGGGTGATGTGTTTATGTGTATGATATGTACATGGATATTAATTGTTATAATAAAAGTAAACAAAATTAATCGGGGTAGTTAGGTAGTATATTTTAATTAATATGTTAAAGATTTTTTATTTACATTGATAATATATTTATTTTATTTAAAGACAAAAAATATTTTAATAGCTGAAATTTTTTATTAGGTTTTCTATCTCCAAATCCACTATAGAGCCCTTACTTAATAGCTAATCTTTTAAGACATTTCATTGGAATGACTAAGGTCAATATTGTAAATTACATTTTTACAAAAAAACAAAAAATAACAGTTTGATTGGACACACAACTGAAACATTAGATAATATAATTATTAGTGTAAGATGGGAAAACTTTCCAAAACTATAAGATATCACAAACAACGGTGGGCACTAATTTTTGTTATCTTAGTAAAATTCTAGACTTACTTGACTGTTTTTAATTCAACTTGTCCACGCATAAGATCATCCATTCCCTGGGCACTACTCTGGGATTACATATGGGTAATGCGCACCGAGCTTATTGTATCCACATCCATCATACTAAACAAAAAAGCAAATGCAAATATTTTATACGGAAATAAAAATAGTGTTGTCTACATATTTTTTTATACCCATACAATATTTTTCTACAATCAACATCAAAAAGTTTTCTCTCTGACGATTAGTATATAACTATTTTTATTTGGTTTCATGTTTACATGAAAGTGCTTAAATAAAAATCAAAACTTGCACATGATGTATGACATAATACATGTAAAAAATTCAAGAATCTCAAGTATGCTTATATACATGACTCATTCACTATAATAAAAATAGTTTTAACAAAATTTTGGGGTTTTAAAGCTTTAATATGAAACTAAAAATTCTAACAAATATCCATAGTATTAAATAGACGGGATCATAAAACTTATTACCTTCCTAAAAAATCTTGTATCTCCTTCAAGTTTGTGTCGAAACAGATGTTTAATATATCAAACTGACTTTGAACAGATTTCTTCCCATTTCACCTATTCATCCTAAAGAACTGCACTACAATAATAAGTGGTCCAACCCTCTCTTATGCCATGAGAGGGGTAAGGACATCCACCATTGGACCAAACAACACACACCGAATATTGTTTTTCCTACATTAAATGATGATTTTAAAAATTTCATAATGTCATAAGTTGCATTATTAAAACACGTTTCATATTATCAAAAAGGGATTGTATGATAACTCACTCGAGATCCTGCAGTTTCAGGATCATCCTCTTTGTTTCCTTGCTCTTGCTTCTGACCAGGTCCCCTGGGTCCTCCTTCCTAAAAACCTCAGCAACCAAATCTAAAGTGAAAAAATAGGGGAGAGACATCATTTACTAAAAATCAGTTGATGGGTGATAAGATATAATGATAAAAAATACTTGAAAATGTTTTGTTCAAATGTATATATCAAAAAGCTCAGTGTGTAACTGTAGGTTGGAAAATCTCAAGTATGATCCTAAACCTAAAAGCCTTTAGTGGGAATGATGGAAGATCAACCTCTTCCACTATGGTTCTATTGCAAAAAATCAAAGATCATCTGACTTGGGTGACTCTAACTCTTGCTCTCTTGTCAACCACCAATATTTCATGTTGTACATTTTGAACTCATTGATCACATCACCCCATGTACTCATTAATCTATTCAGAATTGATGAATGAATCCTTATACCCTTCATTTTTCACAATACAGAAAAACGACAAAAATAGTCTAACCACGTCAGTTCAAAGAAAGAAAAAAGGATGCACTACAAGAAACGCGCTCGTTACCAGCGGAATTACCGGCGGATTTATGGGCGAACGTTACTGGGGGATTTTGGGGCGAATTTACCGGCGGATTTTGAGCAAAATTCGTCAAGTATAGGCGCGGAGATTACCGGCGGATTTACCGTGGAATTTTTCCCCCAGTAATCATTGAATTACAACACGCCGTTTCACTTAAGCCTTAAAAGTTTTTGGCGGATTTTTTTCCCGGGAAATCCGCCGGTAACTCTCGATTATAGGGTTTCAAGGATCTAATTTTACCACTCTCCATTTGGAACCCTAACGCAGCGCTCGCTCTTTCTCTCCCTCTTCTCTCTCACCCCAACCCCATATCTGCAAGTCACCGCCGCTGCCGCGCACTCTCCCACGGGGAACCGTCACTGGTGGTGCTTGGAGCATCCCACACACCCACATCCCGCGGTCGACGACTCGACGTTGCCGAGAAGTAGGAGGAGGCATGCCTCTGTCTTGGCGTCGTACCGTCGCCGACACTGTGAAGCCGTCGTCCCAGCGCCGTTTACTCACCGTGAAGACCAGCCAGGTTTGAGTTGCTTTTTCGTTTGTATGGCTAATCCATTTTCGTTTACCCTAATCCCTTACCCTTCATAAATTGTTAACGTTTGCAGCCAGCATTTCCGCCACCTCCTTTCGTTTGCCGCTACCCTAACCCGTCACCGGAGTTGTGTAGAGCACCAGAGTTGTGCAAAACCTCAAATTTGCTTCCATTTGCTGGTGCGACTCCTTTGTTCTTTGAATCTGTGAACCAGATTTATAAACTTACTAAGGTGGGGTTTGTGTTTTTGACAAATTACATTTATCTTTTATTTTTATTTCTATCTTCAATTTATTTATTTATTTTGAAATCTGTTTAAAATTGCACATCCTTAATAATGTTGAAATCTTAAAGCTTAGTTTAGGTTTGTTTTGTGTGGCAATGGATGGTGAACTCCAGGTGTTTGACAAAAGTTGTGTGTGGGTTTCACTTGGCATTCTACTTGATTTTACTTGCAATCCTTTTTTTGAATTGTGGTTATGGTTACTATATTCTATGGCTGATTTGTTTAGATTTTATGATTTGCTATCTTTTTTAAGTTATAGCTAATGTATATAAGTCCATTTTATTCTGGATTTTCTTTTTCTCCCGGTTGATGATTTGAACTTGTTGCTTATACTATCTATTTATGTTCTGAGTACTTCTTATTTCTTAGTCAATTCTTAGATGATAACTTGTTCTGACATGATGTATTGCTTTTCCGATTCCAGAGTGTTCTGCCTTTGATATCCTACCTTTAAGTTACTCAATATCCTATATGGCATCCTGCTTTTAAGTTTTCTTCATTAACAAAGGAAAGCCTAGTCTTTAAATCTTCTTCTCTAGGATTTGTCTTTTGCTATGTTGCTAATGTGGTAGCTACCGTAACTTGTGTATGACAAAATGAAACTTTCTTTTAACATGAGTTACTCTTGTAGTTTCTAATGTGATCTTGTTTGCTTGATTGCAGGTGTTCTCATTATCAGGTGTTCTCATTAGTGTTAGTTCTGCAGGCTTATGTGTTAGCTTCTCTTATGTGGTTCAATTGATTGTTATTTATTAGAATTGTAGCCAAGAAGTGGGGATGGCATTGTATTGTTGTTGTTGCATTATAACATTATTAGTTCTTACAATGAAATAGATTGTTATTTTTTATAATTTTTTTTTAAATTCTACCAATGTTACCGGGGGAATTACCGGCGGATTTTTCCCCGGTAATATTTTATGCATTTATTTTTTTTTCAAAAAATTTGAACGTTACCGGCGGAATTACCATCGGAATTACCGGCGGAAAAAATCCGCCGGTAAATCCCCCGGTAACGCTGAAATTAAATTGACCACTAAAAACACGTTACCGGCGGAAAAATCTGCCGGTAACGTATTACCGACGCCGTTTTTACCGGCGGATTTTTTCCGCCGGTAAATCCCCCGGTAGCGTTGAAATCGGCCAGAAATGTAAAAAAATCCGCCAGTAAATCCGCCGGTATCCTCCGCATTTCTTGTAGTGATGGAGAGGATTTATGGAGAATAACTCTTGAAAAAAAATAATTCGAAAACTGGTATTACTTGACTATCTTACAAAATCATGTCAATGTTCTTGATAACACTTGAATCTTCACTGCTAGGAACATCATACTTCCTAATAGCATAAACCTAGATACGCCAATGCATGTTGCGTTGGTGGAC